>JASUUG010000747.1:0-43014 GCA_030449905.1 Luvunga scandens | reverse complement strand
GGTGGTTATACAAAATTCAATGCATCAATCGACTTTAATACATCAACAATATTCTACAATTTCTCTTTTAGAATTCCTTCAAGAAGAGAGCAAAACAATCTAAAACAATCCGAAAAAGCACCATTGAAACCTCTAAAAGACAAACTAGGATTAAACATCACGTGAAGCTTTTCAAAAGAACAAAAGAATTAAGTGCTGTAAGGATTAAATTGATTAGAATTAGCATGTCATTTCATTTACTTTATATATTCTTATTTAATGAGTTAATATTTCTACTAAAAAATTATAAAATCAGATAAAAGAAGGAAACAACTTTACGATACTCCTGAGACCAGTATTATTAAGAATTTTGATCAATTATCTAGAAATTTTAGCATCCGAGACATCCAAAGAAGAATCTCCTCTATCTGACTCTTCACTTGACACATCCATCAATAAGCTCAAAGCCAAT
This sequence comes from Luvunga scandens, assembly GCA_030449905.1. Classification (NCBI taxonomy): domain Eukaryota; kingdom Viridiplantae; phylum Streptophyta; class Magnoliopsida; order Sapindales; family Rutaceae; genus Luvunga; species Luvunga scandens. The sequence goes on along the minus strand of JASUUG010000747.1, from coordinate 42,563 downwards.
ACATGTTATTATTGTAAGGACAGGTCCTTTGGAATGTTGAAATTTTAAAGTGAATACAAACACGATCCATTTCTTTCTTCTGTATCAAACAAACCTCAAATACCAACTCAAGTCTCTTTAAAAATAAAGACTCCATAGATGGCTTAAACCATAAATTAAAACTTGTAATTTCAAAAGAATAGAAAAAACAACCGCCTTGCATATAAAAGGAAGCAAACTAATTCTTTTAATCAATTAAGGGATTCGAGTTCAAATACAATTCTTTCAACAATGACAAACATCTATCTTCCTGTGTTAATTAAGCATCAAAATACGGATATTTGGAGGTCAAAATTCATCTTGTTCTTCCTTCAAGCATATAATTAATATCAGACAAAAAAACATTCTAATTCCCTCTATGGGGTAGAAACTATCAGACCTGTTATGTAACCCAGCCACTCAGGTATATCCTCCACATTTCTGCAGCAACACTTTTGATGCACCATCAGCACCACTTTTGATAGCCATTGCCAGAGTGCCAGCCAAAATTCTAGTTCGCTTTTCATATAGGTTTCTGTTTGCTCAGATGTGCTTCTTCTCCAAATTAGCTACAGCCAGCCGTTGTCGTTTTCTCCAAGCTGGGACTTTACCGGGAATGCCCACCTCAAAATCTCTCCCACAAATAGCAGCTCAAGAACATGAGACCAGCCCATATCAATAGCTTGTCCCTCAATCCTGAAGGCAAAGGCACCAACTTCAACCAGTCATTCAAGTCCCTCAATAAATCGGATGTAATGATTGTGAAGAAACCAACAGCACCCATGAGGGCGTACAGAAATGGTTTATTCTCAGAAATGCTCTGGTTAAAAGGATGGCCCATGTAGTTAACGGCAAAGGTGGCCACCTGGATCATCATGTTAACCATGTATGAAACTGTGTTCACCAGGTTGGGATGAAAATCTGCATCCGGCTCAATGCATTCATCTGGCATGTATTTCTCTGCCTCTTTGACAGACGATATTAGGAAAAACAAGTGAATGGCAAACTGTCCCATGAGTGAGAGGAATACATATGAGCAGAAAATATTGGGGTGGGGCCGTGCAGCTGACAGGGTGGGAAGAGGACGGGCATGTGAGATAAACAAGAAAAAGGCAGCAGTAAATACACCGCTGATTGTAGCCTGGACATCACCAAGCTTGACACCATCCAAATACATAACACTCAATACATATGCTGTAGCAAGACAGTTAAGGCCGAGAATTTTGAACATCTGAAGGGTGGTCACTAGGGTACTACGACCCTGACGAATTACGTCAGTAGTGGAGCAACCGACGCATGCTTCGCTGAATGGTGATGCCATAGAGGCATCTCAAGCTTTTACAACGGAGCAGAACGACCATCACCCTCCTCGTTCAACTCCTCCATCATCTTCTTCAGCTTCTCCCGTTGCATTTCAGCAGCTGACAGATGGCGGTTACCAGCTGTACGACTGTTAGCTTCCAATCTAGCAGAAGCTTTTCCCTTTGAAGTGCCTTCTCCATTCAGACTGATAGCTTTGCTAACTGCTTCTGAAGCAGACTTAGATTTCTTTGACTTGACTGATTTTGTATTTTCGTCTTTAGAAGCTTCTGATGAAGAGTTTCCACTATGAGTTGGAGGCACAGCATTCAACAGTGCAACTCCCACATGGGCCTGAATAAAAAAGTAAAGCATGTCAATTACTGCTCCCTCTGATTGTGCCATTGTGGCAAGACAAAAAGACACCAAACACAATTGTCCAATCATCATGCTTATCAACAACATATAATGATTTAGCAGTGCTGTGTATAGGAAACAGGGAAAGCTTATAAAAATGACCCATACAGATTGCATACCGTGCAACTCTCAAAATATATACAAATTATATACATGTGACAGTTTGACCATAAATTTTGGTTTGGCCATAAATTTCGGCAGAACCAACAAGGGAGCGCTTCCTCCTGCAAGAATATTTCTTCCATCCATTCTTTTTTATAATATGAAGGTATATAATTTTGATATATTATCAGTTGGTCTGTGACAAGAAGGTAAATAATCTGTGACAAGAAGGGAAATAATTTATACATCATTGATTGGTCTGGGACCAAAAACCCAACTACGGCTGAATTTAGCATGCATCCAGAAGGATTGGTACAAGAGAAGATGCAATAGGCCCTAACTTTAACAGCTATAGCTTATTGATTGGCCAAGAGAGCAACTAAGTACCCACTTGGTACGGTATGCAGAGCAATGGGTTAAAAACTAGTTAGAAATGAAGAGTTATATAATACTCCAATGGTTAAAAATCTAGTTGGCAATGATGTGGTACAATTCGAATTAAGAAGCAAAACATATGTAGGCACACATTTTTCTTTGATTTGGTAAAATCCATAGTTCTGAAGTTTCAAAAGCATAGACCAAATATGGTAAAATGCTTGGAGCTCTAATAAATTCAAATAAAATTGACATAAAAATACATATCTTCAACTCCAGAATTACCTGCTTCAGAGCTCCAACATCATTAGTACCATCCCCACACATTAATGTCATCCTTCCAACTGCCTTAAAAGTGGTTAAGATCAGTTCCTTTTGCTCAGGTGCAACTCTTGCAAAAACCTGTATGATCATTAGGATACACATTACACAGAAAAAAGCTATCATCAAAAACACATTAAAATTTACACTATTATTTAAGAACCTTCACGTAAGGAATGACTCGTAGAACAGCTGAAGTCTGTAGTAACATTTCGAAGCAGTCACCTCCAATACAGAGATCATGAGTATCTGTGAGGCCTTCAACTTCTTTCTCACTGAAATCAAATATGTTCCTCTTTCCTCAGTCCACAAAGTATGAAAACATAAATCTTAATTGCATTTTAAAAGCCTAGGCTATGTAGAAAGCTCAGATTTTGGAATCGCATCACCCCAAAATAAGAACATCAAAAAGATACGTAAAGGCACATAGAATCTAACATATGAGAATATGGCAAGGCTTCCATTTGTAAACAAGTTCATAAGCACCAGAGCCTAGTAAAAATGGAGGTATCTCCACTAAATCGCAGTCAAGGTAAATGAAAGAAACAGTCAAGTCTTCACCTGTATTGAATCTTTTCTGTCTCATCAGGTGACACCCATTCATATGCTTTGCCATTCTTTTCAGGACAAAGAATTAGTATCGGCTTTGTAACAATATGCACTTGGCTGGCAACGTAGCAAGCAGTCAAAGCTTGGTCACCAGTGATCATCGCCTAATATTAGAAAATGATAATCAGCTGTAATTTCAATTTCTAAATCTATAGATCAAAAGCATACATCAAAATAAGCACAACAATAGTTACAAGTAGACAAAGCCATACAAACATATAACTCATTTTAATTCTGTATTGTACATAATAATAATGAAGATACTTAAGAACATGTTACATACCAAGTCATGAGAAGAATTCTTCAATTCAGACAAAATTTTTGCTGAATCTGCTCTAATAGGACAGTTAAATACCTGAAATTTTGTACTATCAGAGTTAGGGATTACATATTTATGTAAACATAATTATCCAAGACTAAGTTAAAAAATGTGACCACTCAAGGAAAACAGAAGGAACTGCACGAAATGAAAGTGTTTGTCAATTACCACAAAACCAGCAAAAGTAAGGCCATTCTCCACTTCATCTCTGTGCAAGCTTCTTGCATCACTAACCTTAACATATTTGACAGGCAAAGAAAAATGCTTTAAGCATAGAAGTATGAATTAATTAAATAAATTGAAAAAGCATATGCTAAATGTTTTCTGTTTGTGGTATGCAGATACAATGAAAAAATGCCAATATAAATTCTGATGAATGGTAGTCAACTAGAGTAAACTGAGAACTCAAGCAAGCCTCTCACAAAGCTAAGAGTCTTTGAAGACCAAGCCTATTTGGTCTATTTTGGACTCCATTAGACAAATGAGTTCAGAAAGTGTCCAGTCACATCATTATCCTACCCCCTCTTCCCCCCCCCCCCCCCCCCAACCCAAAAAGAAAAGTGAACAAAGATCATTTTTCTTTATCACATCTCACGTAAAAATAATCCTTAAAGTCCATTGTTATTTCAGTTGAAGAAAGCGTCACTCAATATTACCATATATATATATATATATATATATATATATATATATATATTCTATATGAAACAGAGATTTCTCTAGAAATATTAGAAGGGAATAAATATAACAAAAGTGAACCAGAGGTTCACAAGGTATAATCTATCCTACAGTGTAGGACACCAAAAACTGAAACTTTGAAAAAAGAAACCCTTGAAACCTGAGACACAAGAATAAAAATCCAAACCAACAAAATTAACCCAACTGCGTCCCAATCAAGTTGAATGAAAGAGAATGAGAAATCTTGAAAATCCTAGGATGTTGAAGCCCAAATAGATGAAAAGAATCAAATCCTGTCCCAGTACTTATCATAAAAAAGTAACTTGAACAAGTAACTTATCAAAGACAGTCCCAAATCATCACATGACAACATGCACAGATGAATTACCTCAAAGGCTTCTCAGTAAAAGCAAGGTAATCTTTTAAAAGAAGGATGTGATGATGCTACGAAAAGTAGATCTGGAGTACACTTACTGTCATGTCTGGAAGGGACTTAAAAGCAAGGGCTAAAACACGAGACCCCTGATGTGTATATTTCTTGTAGGTTTCAATATAGGATGATGGCAAATCTGTGAGTCTATCCTGGATTGTTTCGGGAGCACCCTGAAAAAAGTTAAAAGAATTACTTAATAATTAAAAATTGCAGAGCCCAACTACGATAAAGTCTGCCTCTATTCAATGTCTTTCTTTTCGAAAAATCTTTCTTAGTTTCTCTTGCATAACAGCAAAGGTGGAAGATGGATATCTTTTGTGTGCCATAAACAGGGCATGAACATCAGAAAACAATTCCAATACAAAACAACCAATTAGCAGAGTACTCCTGTAAATACCGACAAGGTACATGGCCATACACCTTTATTTATTAAAGAATTCATCACATTCATATCCATATAATCTTTGGAAAGCAATATACCCATGATTCCATAACTCTGAAGGATGACCTTTACATAGATTTGAGCATACCTACCACAACCTGTCAGTAGTAAGCGAGTTATGGAAACAACGGCTAAAGCTGGTGTTTGGTGAACTACTCGCAGATCTCCCCTTACAATCAATTTGAGTATCCTCTCGTCTAGGGCATTTAGGCCCAAAATAAATTGCATTTCAAATAATTAGCGAAAAAACATCACTAAAGTCCCTCACATAATTTTGACTTTCAACTACATCTAATGCTTTTTCCCCCTAACAGGATAACTATCATTTCAGGAAAGTGAGAGTGCATACACTTATGATATTGTTTATGGTGAAAATAACATGCTTGATAAACCACTCATACTCATATCTCTACTAAGGAATCTAGCTTATTCTGTATAGACTTGCTAACTATTAAACATGATTTTAGTAAGAAGACATCAAAGGGACCTATGTCAGATTTATAACAATGCAATGTGAGACCTACAAACCTTCACAAAAGCACAAAACTCCTCCTGAACGCGAACAACAACTGACATTCGTTTTAAGTGCGATGCAAAATGTTGTCTCTGAACAATCTGGACAGCATTACCCCCTCCCCTGTAATTAATATAAAATAATCACATGGCAGTCAGACTGAAATGCAGACAGAACAAACATCACTTTAACATGGCAGTCCGACTAAAAGGATACAGAAGCATTCAATTATGGCACTAACATATGAGAAAAAATTTATGCTGATCTTATGTATATTTTGTTTACCATAAGATATTAGGCTTTTAGTAAATACCTGTACAATAAGTATTTGAGGAAGGGACATTAACAACTTATCCCATTGTTGCAAAAGAAGAGAATATGAAGAGTAATTTAACACCCCAAAAATATACAAAAAATAAAAAAAACCAACTGTACATATCTAGATATCCTGTCTAGTTGGATGTTTGGAGGAAACAATGAAGGGTTAGACAATTGGCAACCCTCCAAAATCCATTTAAAACCCTTTCTTCAATTACAATAAGATTAATGCCACAATACTCTTATTTCTAAATAAACACATTCAGTTTCTTGCTCCTAAAATTAGATAACAGCCTTATTACCTCAGCCTCCACACAAACCATTTCTATGGGTGATAAAATTCTTAATACAAATCAATGAATTAAACTGAATATCTTCAAGATAATGGTTTCAAAAGTCTTAGTATAAGCACAAAATAAAAATCATATAATTTGTCAGACTGGGTTTCATTCATAATCAATAGACTGTTGTAGTTAATGAACGATAAAAATACAGAGAATTTGAGAAAAAATTGCTCATGCGAGACTGATGAGAGAGAAAATAAAAGAGTTTGAAGAGAGATAAAAAAGATGTGAGATATATTAGAGTATTTGCCCTTAAATGTAATTGCAATAGAACAGGGCATTAAGAGGATTTTGGATGGGTGCCAATAGTCCAAGTCATAATGAACTACATTCATTAAACATGAAGAAAGCCAGGTTTCAGTTTTTAATTACACAACAACAGCTCCAAGGGAGTTGGCTGCGAAGCATTGGGTCCAGGGATCCAATCTCCCTCCAATACTTCCTTGGAGGGAGATTAGTTTAATTTGTGTCTATGCATAAAGCGGGATGGCATAATGACTGTGACAACTGGAAAAAAAATGGAAAATAAGAAAGAAATCAACAACTATAAACCTCCCTTACAATGCGATGTGACCTGAGGTGGTTCTGTCCCACCAAATGACCTTTCTAGCTACTCAACACCTTTTCACCACATTAAATGACCTCTTTTGTACCTCAACAGATTTCCACCTCATTAAATGGCGTCTTTGCCACGCTCAAACCTCCTCCCAAATAAAATCTCACATATGCATCTCCAATTTTATAGCACTAACAGGATTAGAGTATGTTAACTTTTCAGAGAACATAATTCTTCCAAAGCCTCCAATCTTTTCTCTACCTTGCCAATAATCAGCTTTCGAAATAAGAATCATAGTGCACTTTCACTTAGAAGGCATGCCCAAGTAATTTATGGGCCCACTGCCCATCCACAACCACTTCTATTAGCTTAGCTTTCCACCCTACTCTCAAGAGTCTCCAAGGGAATTTGCATAGTCCATGTGAATTGCATCCCTTCCCACAGAACAAATTTAAACCTTAAACCAACTAGAATCCAATTAAGAACGAAACTTTAATCAGCTCAGAAATCAATTAGACAAACAATGTGTATTCAACAAAACATTCTAACTTACCTTTTTGGCATAGCCTTCTCATCTGATTTATAAGTCCAATCTATTCCCTTAAGGGCAGCCTTCTCAAGAGGATCACCAACCTACAAGCAGTCACATCATGAACCAGAATAGATCACAGTTAGGACAAGAATTTTCAACCTCAAGATCACAATACATTATTATTAGTGCACAATAATCAGCAAGAGTCCTAGCAAGTGGCACCAGAAAAGCCAATTTCACAGAGTTACACTACACGTCACTGGAGTCCATGTACAATATGATAAATTCATTTCACTTCACTGAGCAGGAACCCCAATTTTTAGCATTCCAGAAAGGAAACAAAAAGCTACACTGCTAAAAGTTCAATTCTAGTCTAGCATATCTCACTATCAAACTTTAGGCAGGCATTGTAATGGGACCATCCTGAGCCAATGGTAAACATTTTCATGGGAGGCAGCCTAAGACAGCAAGATATACAAACAGTCCTTTGCAGTACACAGAGTATAAAAAAGAAGAAAGAAGATAGATGTGACAGAAATTGGAGGAAACGGATAACTCTAATAAGGGAAATGCACAAACCTAACAGTGAAGTGAGAAACTGTTCATCTTTCTTGCCATCTAATAGAAAGCCCATCCATTTCATGAATAGGAATATGAAAAGAATGCTAGGAGTATAACTTTCATAGTCAGAACAGCTAAACTATTTTTTATTTTCTGGTAAAAAGGCAGAACAGCTAAACTGCAAATAAACACACCTGCTAAATTCCTTGTAATCTTTCCTATAGAAATTCTCTAGCATAACAGGTATTCAAATACTGTAGCAAATAGAAATCACAAGATAATGTTCCTTCCAAGGGACTAGGGGGCACTCTACACCATATTTTGAGTATAGGGATGACACCTGCACAAGCTTATGCTTCTAGAATGTACAAGCAAGACTTTTTAAAAAATAATAAAAAAAAAAATAACTAACAAAAAGCTTCTCTTGCTTCAATCATGTGGCAAGCATACCCTTTAAAAATAATAAAATATCTGTACCTAATACATATATCATTCTTTGAGAGGGGCAGTGGGGGGAAGTAAAATACCAGCTTATTGTCTACAAACACTAGCGCATGACAAGAAGCCAGAATCTCCTGAGTGCGGACAGGAACTTTAGTCATATCATCTTCTAACTCCGTGCTGGACAACCCAACAACCCCACGAAATTCCTAGAGAGTGCAATGATTCAGGTATATGTTCAATGAATGGTGGTATTAGCTGATTATTGAGCAAAAGATATACATATTTATATGGGCATACCATATCATCTGAAGTAAGTGTACCAGTTTTGTCGAAACAACACATGTCAACCTGCAGGGTGGAATGAAACAGATGTCAATGAATATACTCAACATAAAAAGTTTCAAGTCCTTGAAAACTACTAAAAAGTCCAAAATTTTGTTTATATAGTGATCATTTCTAGATAAAGTCCCTAAGCAGGGTAGTTTATAGCTCCAATTCTTATCGTCGAACGTTATATACTACTAAGATTCGGAGTAAAGGAGTAGATGAACTATCATCTCTTCTTCTTTTACAGGTAATGTATCATTAGAGAAACTGTAGAGTCAAGAAGCTTGATTCTGGAGGTGATTTCTCTTTTCTTATCGGACTTAGCCAGCTCTTATAATTTGGAAGGCTAAAGTTCATCCCAAGGTTCAATAGTTTTCAAAATTTGGTGGTTAATTTAGGGGTTAAATTCAACTGATGTTTTTATTAGCAACTACTGGTTTGCTTTCTACATTTGTTAGTTAGGGGCAGAAGTCAGCCGGAGATTACTGAACATTTATGTTCAAGGTTCAAGTGCTTTAAGGCCATAGGTTGGAAATCTTCAAGGAGCCAGAATGCTTGAGTGATCTTGTGTTTTATTAATTCTTGAAAATCATTTTACTTCTGATGGAGGTGGAAAAATCTTTGTTATTATGGTGGTGTTGCATCTTGGCAGGCATGAAAGGAATAAAGGGATCTTTAAAGATGTTTCAAATGAGGGGACTGAATCCTTGTGGGATAAGAGTCCTTTTGGCTTCTTGTGGGCCTCTCATACTAATCCTATTTCAAGATACTTCTTTGTTTTTTTTTTTTTCGTACAATTAGAAAGCAATTTAATAGTAATTTTCTTGACCTTCCTATACTCCTTTTGTTTATGTACTTTCAGTGTACTGCTGGTTGCCAGTACCAACTTGCATTAGAAGTTTCATCTCTAAGTTCATTATTGCTAGCTGTCCAAGAAAAATATTATCCTATGCATTGACTTCATTTTAAAGAGTAATGAAAGTAACTTATTAGTCTTTTCAGTGTCACCATTCTACAGCAAATCTTGAGACATGCAAAATTGCAAACTAAAGTTTCTTAAAGCACTGACCCACATAAAAAATTATAAAATAAAAAATACAAAAATTATTGCAACAGTTGAAAGGAAGAAAGATGGCCACCAACCAATTCAATCCTGGATGGCCAAGGCCTTCTGATTGTAGAATATCAGAAAAGCATCACTCAATGATATACGAGGCATTATATCAAAATTGATAATCAAGCTAGTTCGATTCACCTTTCCAGCAAATGGAATTCGGAAAGGTTCTGTACAAAATATTCCACGACGTGCCAGTGCAATCAGGGATGTATTAACAGCTATCGATAATTCCATTGGCAGCTCAGGGGGGATCACAGATGTAATAATAAGGGAGCAGCTTAAGAACAGCTTATACTTGCTCCTCGTGGGATCCTCCAGCCCCTATATCACAACAATCCTCATTATTTTTTTTTAAATAGGAAACAGAGAAACTTTTGTATAATATTGGAAAGGAATAAATATCATAAAAGAGAACCAGAGGCCACAAACTAAAATCTTTCCTACAGTGTAGAACACCAAAATCCGTACAAAACTTGGAAAAAAGAAATCTTGAAACCCGAGACATAGGAATATGAATTCAACCCAACAAAATTATCCTAAATCCTCATCATCATAATAACACCAAATACAGCATAAAATTTCAGAATTGCCTCAAAGAAAACATTAGATTACCTTCACAAGTACATAACCAGCAGCTATAACTGCAAACACAACTAAAAATAAAATGAATAAACCGCTTTCCCAGCTGTTAGCGGTAACCTATAACATGAAAAATAGATTAGAAAGAATGTTCAATGCACATAGAAATAAATAACAATGACATAGCAATAACAAGTAAAAGATCAATTATCAATTACCCTCTCAGTCGAAAACAATATTGTCCTCATCAGTTTCCCCTGACTTGTTTCAAATCCAGTTCGCAGCACGATAGCCAAGCAGCCACCATCAGGTGTTTTCAGAGGAAAGGTCTGACCCCAATAGGAGAATTATAACATCAATTAACTAAAACCTGAGCACTTAGGCAACTAAAAGGCCATTTAGATATTGACACTGAAAATTACCTTATCAGGAGTGTGCTGCAATATCTTAGTCCCACCAAATAAAACATGGCTTTTATCTCTTCTAGCAGATAATTTCTCCCCAGTTTCCCTACCCATGATAGAAACCTGAAAAAAATTTATTAAAAAAAGACACTTCTTAAAGTTGAAAAATCATGAAATTTATCAAACACTACCTAGCCAAATAACTATTTCAGATTTATAAGAGAATTACTTTCTTATACATAGAGAATATATGCCCAGCAAACATTTATATGTCGAAATATATATGTACATCCAAAATTATGACAAAAGGCTAAGACATAGCACAAGAACAAATGTTGACTTAATAAAAGTGCAAGATTATTGGAGAAAATGTTAAGCTGTTCTAAACTATTGTTCAGAACCTTGAAACCCAAAAAAAAAAAAAAAGGTGCTGGATTAATGGGATACCCATGACATCCCAATTTTTATCAGCACCCAGTCATGGTCTGCACCAGCTAGATGCAGTAAACCAAGCCCCCCCTCCACCCCCCACCCCCCGGCCAAAAAAAAAAACCACTTCGCAATAGTATCTGCATAACATTTCATGATAAGATCTGTAAAAAGAAAAAGAAAACAACCTTCCATTGGGGAGTGGACTCGCCTGTAAGAATGGCTTCATTCACAATAGCACTTCCAGCTAATATAAGCATATCAGCTGGCACAGACTTGTCTTCACCTGTCTGACCAGAAGAGCGCCCAATGGAGACAACATCCCCTGGCAACAAGTCGGTGCCTGCAAGCTTCACCCACCTATAATTCATATTGCTGACAAGATTAATCTACAGATGCATACACACTTTTAGCAGCATTGGAATTAACAGTGAAAGAACATACTTCCCACAACGATGCACCATTATGGTCTGGTTATCAACTCTAACACGTCTAATCTCAGTTAGAGTCTTCAAACGACTTTTTGCCATTGTTGATTCAAACATGAACAGCATGAAGAGAGTGAACAAACTGTAATACCAATATTCATCCAAACACCAGAGACCAACACAGAAGACCTACATGAGGTAAATTTGCAGATCAAAGAAAATGCAACTGTAGAAGCAAATTGGAATAATGCAAAGCATAGAAACAAAAATGATACACAAGAGTCAAAAACAAAACCTGAAATACAAAAAATGGCTCCATGCAGTTCTCCTTCATTAATTTCTGGAATGTAGGCTGTGGATATTCAAATCTACACAACCAAAAACCGCAACATTATTAAGGTGAGAAGCTAATTAATTTTGCCAAGGCCACATCCCACAAAAATTCATAAGCCATTCTACCTGTATTATCAGAACCCCCCAAAAAACAAAAAAAAAGGAATGAAAAGAATAGAAAATTTTCAGACAGTAACTCACACATTTCGTCCCCATTTTTCAGCTGCCGCAGCAATTTTAGCATCAGTGGAATGGCCCGTACATTTGAGATAATACCCAAATGTTTCTTTAGTAGGATAAGGAAGTTTGCAAAATGTCCCTTTCTCTCTCGAATAAATGAAGTGTTGCTTTCTAAAATCAAAGCAAATCTCATCCTCATCTACCGGGGTTGAAGAGACTGCTAACTGTCCGAGTGAAATAAATTTTTAGGAAGTAGAAGAATAAAAATAAAAGAGAGGAGGAAAATGGTAGTATGAAATCACACAATTGAATAAGCTAAATGGTCAATAACAAAAGCTGCCCATTAAAAGAAAGAAAAAGACCTTTTAGGAGAGACATGATCAAACATATAACTACTTAAAAGGAAAAAATTTATATTCATCTTGCATTCAGTTTCCTAACTATAACCAAACATGAATAATTGTGGACAATGCAACACATGCATGTCCTTGGTGCCTATATGTGTATTCTCATGTATAAATGGAAGAAAGCATAATCAAGACCTTGTTAAGAGTAAGCATTTGTGCCTATGCAAATGTGTGAATGGAAGCTAGTTTCTTGAGAAAGAAAAGGAAAGTAGGCGTTCTTTGTATAAGAACAGAGCCCAACACCATTAAGAGAAATAATTGGCCCATTGCATGTAAGCCTACAAAATAATTGACAGCATTGTGCAAAAGTTCAGTTATTCCTATAAAGATTCTGACAAGTTTTACATGCATAGATGAAAAGAAAAAAAAAAGTTAAAAGAGACACCCCTCTCCGGCCACCTCCACACCTGAACAGAATCTGTAAAATGGAAAAACTGATGCTAGAATTCAAAATGAATAGAGGACTAACTTGTCTCCAAAATTGCAAGGGCACAACTTCTTTAGAGCCACAGAATTTCACTGGAGTTATTTTGCATGCATCGGCAAGGTGAATATCATTAATCTGCACATCCAAAGAAGCAACTTAAAATTATAAGTTATGCAATACATTTACACCAAATACACTAATTGGTACTTGTTCATAGAGTCTAGAACAAAGCACATACCTTACTATAGTGGGCAAAGCATTTAAAATCAACAGACCAAGCTGTGAAAAGCCACACCAGAATATGAAAGGCAACAAGCCCACCAAAAACAATGGCAGCATCCGCAAAATCAATGCTAGGAACAATAGCAATCAGCCACCCGGAATATAGAATCGCAAAAGGCCAAACATCCAAGCGCCAAACCCAATGCTTCTTCCGCAACAAATCAACTCTGTCAACCACCTTTCCTCCCACATGAAAACTCAACATCTCAACCTCTGCCCAATGTGCCTATGCTACTCCGATCTGAAAAAAGCAAAAGACCTGTATTATGTTTTAGTTCACATTCCTATCCAAAAATTTGCTAACTCATAAACCTTTAAAAATGAAACGACAATGAATAGTTGACTAATAGAACAAAATTTCTCTTCACTAACAGACCATGCTTTATTCTACTGAAGATATTAAACTCATTGATTAGCACATTTTATAACTAGGAAAAAGAAAAGAAATGACGCAAATTTCTTGAATAAGCTCCCTTTCTAACATAATTTTTGTTCTTTTAATGTTTAAACCAAAAAAAGTAAACTAAAAATTAATTCCGTGAACATTCAAAGAGCATGAGACGAAACACAACAGACACCAAACTGACGCATATAGCATTTGTTTAAACTTAAATTACGACAGTTTCATATTAATTTTTTAACCTACGCACAGATCAGTAGCAGGAATCCAAAGCGAAAACGCTAAAAACGAAAATTTGAAATTTCTAATAAGCCTTTGAACAAATCATGAATCGAAATTGTACCTAAAGGTAACGGCGTTACGGGGATCAAACGGAGACGAAAACGTGACAGAGAGACGCGGAGGTTTTGCCGTTTTCGGTTTACGAGCTAAAGTGTAAACTCAGATTAGGGATTTAACCATTTACGGAAAATTTCGGCAGCGATCGTCGGCAATTGCTTTTATACAAAAAAATTATTTGGGTCGGGTCTGATCTTTTGGTGCCGAACCAATCTGATATTTTTAAGGACTTATTGGCGTTGCTTTTGAAATTTTGATAGATGTAAAAGTAATTTTGAAAAATAAAATTATAAAATTTAATTTTAATATTTGATAAAATTTTTTAAAAATTATTTTTGATGAAGTTTAACATATAACAAAAATTTTATGTATTCACATAAATATTCTATAATTTAAAAGTATTCTTATTCAATTGATAAATAAAATCATTAATTTTAAATTTATTATTATTATTATTATTATTACGATTACTATTTATATTGAGATAACAAAATAAAGGAAATAAAATTCATAAGTTACAAATTGTTATATCTATGCAATAAAAAATATTATATGTTTATATATTTATAAATGTGTAAATAAATTTTATTAATATTATATATATTTCAATTATTTATAATTTTTACAGTAATTCAACATTATATCTTTTTTAATTATTTATATTCTTACAGTAATTAAATAGTAATATTTATCAAGTATACACAATTAATTTTAAAATTCACTATATTTTTTAAAAAATATATTTTATTAAATATTTAATCGATACTTTTTACAACTAATTATAACAACAATTAAATATTTAGAACTAGCGTCCATTCTATGCCTTTCTTCTCAAATATACTTTGAAAATTTGAATTTCTTGAGTGGGCCCAGCTTTGTTACATTGTGATGCAGCACACCCTTTTAAAAATTAAAATACTTTGAACACCCATATTTTAATGAAATTTAATAATAATAAATCACTCTCATACTAATTAACTAATAGTACTGCTCTCGGCACCCATTTAACATATAATTATAATCATATCATGAATTTTCTATTCAACCAACCAAAATCTTGAAATTCTTATGCTACAAATTTAGTCATAAGATTCTGAATAGTACAAAACCATGCTTCTATAAAGGGCCAGTGAAAGACATTCGGAAAGTACACTACATGTATCTACGTTAGTTTTGCTTTTATCCGTAAATAATGGAGAAGCTGCGTGAAGGTTCTTGACATAATAGAGGTGCAGTTTTTCCTAGTTCAAACACCTTCTTAAACTCTAAAAATTGGTTTTGATTTTTGCCACTTTTGTAAATTAAGGATTTGCTGTAATTTTGCTCGGGTAAGGTACCCTCAATTCTCAAATAAAGTAGTTGAATCTATGAATAATTATTAAATCTCTGATCTCGACAAACCAGCATCGGATGCCAAAGAGCAAAGTTTGATCACCATTACTTTGAAAGCATCAACAAAACAGAACTTTAAAGGTTGCTGTGCAGAAGAGCTAAAGAACAAGTGATTGATCGGAAGGTTGTTTCTACCGGTGTGTAGAGAATGAAAGGATTTACTTTGAGAATAAATTTGGCAAGTTTATGGGTATTTTGAGCATAATACAATCTGTAAAAATTAACATATGTTCAAAGAAAATGTCGGTTAAGGATACTTTTTAGAGTGCAATTCTGCAAATACGTTAAGTTTGTTTATTTATAGCCCAAGCATATAACAGTAACTTGACATTTATGATCTTTTAGAATATTATATTTATGTGTATTTATGAGCTAGAAATACTCATGTTTAATTGCGTATGGATAATTTTGAGAATTAAAACTTAAATATGTTATTCAGCATTGAAATTTAAGTGTTATCTCTAATTTTTTAACTTATTAATTATATTTAGATGCAAATGTCGTAATTTTAGGTTTAGTTAGACGTTGCAAATTCTTTGTTGACTTTCTAACCCTTAAAAATAAAAATGGAATCATTGACTATAATATTTTTTAGTCTCAATTATTGCCTTTAGTCAGTGAATTAGACCTCCTTTGTTCTTTCTATTTGTCCACAGCCTTGAATGCCATTTTTATCCTTGAACTTTGAATCCATCAGTTCAATCGAGCATTGGATACCCTCATTTTAATGTTTATTTTCAATCTCCTATTAATTTTATGTTTTAGTTTTTTTTCCAATTTTTCTATATTGTTTTATTTCGTTTTCTTTATGGTGGATGCTTTTCTTATTGATCATTAGGTATTATTTATCTGCTCTTCTTGAGATTCTTTATGATCACAGTGGAGTCATCTCAAAGTTCGGATCCAAATCATGTCAGTGTCCGAATCGAGAGGGTATGCTTGTATTAGAGTTGATGAAGGCTTTAATAGTGGTGCATGGAAGCTTCGATGGCATGAGGGTGAGTCTCTCAATAGCTGGGGTTGTACTAGTCTCGTTAAATTCCTTCTAGTTTTAAGTAGTTTTAATGTTTGAATTTTTTTTTCTCATTTCGGTTTGTACTTATTTTTGTCGTTTGGGATCGTTCTAACTTAAGCTTGGGTCTTAGATTTTATTCCATAAATTTTACTTAAGCCTGGTATGACCTTGTATTTATGCCAGTGTGGCATTGCATTGTTGACCATTATTGTCCTTATTAAAATACATATTCTTCTTTTAAAAAAAAAATCGATATAATTAACAAATTACAACATGTAAATGACAAAAACAAAAACAAGATATATAAGATTACGTAAAAATGGATTTTTTCTCTATACGTGTGTGCATAATGTAAACGATGTAATTCGTAGCATGAAAACATTAAACTAAATGAAGGGAATTAACCTTCACCTTCTTTTTTTTTTTTTATGGCAACGCTATACAAAAGGGAAAAAAATTATACTAATTTTTCTCTTTCACGTTAAAACTCCATTTGGTATCATCTTTTAAATAAATCAAATAATAAATTGTGAAAATAAAAATTCTACATAATTTCACTTATCACCAAAAACCCAACTCTTAATCTATGGGTTAATAAAATTTGTGTAGATAAGCCCTATAAGTAGAGTTGAGAGTAGAATCAACCAATAAAATTTATTACTGAGCAAAATAAGCAGTGCACTCGAGATTCATTGTAGGCCCACTTACTCTACAAGTCACTAAAACTTTTTAAATTCTTGTTTATACATTATTACTACATAATATGTGATATAAGATTATATATCATGTAAATTTACCTTTCTTATGCTTGAACAATATTAGGGTAAATTATGTTAGATAAAGATGTAAAAAAATTAATATAATTTTAACAATATAACTTAAAGAAAGTCATTCAGACTTTCTCATTAATCTTGTATACAACCTAAGTTACTAGGCTAATAAGGCTAAACATAGGCTATGGTGTGGTAGGTTGACTTAGTTCTAGAAATTTCTAGTTCTAGCACACTCTAGTGTGCTTTTATCACTCATGCATAGGTAGGAAGTCTGTAGACTTTGTTAGAATAGTGCAGCATGTAACATATGCATAGAAATATTTTAGGCATTGCTAAGCATGAGAGCTCTTTAAACATAAAACATTCTAGAATTAGATTAAGCCTCCTCTATAAATAAGACATGACACTTAGTAGTTTTAGCAAGCAACTCAAACAAGCAATCTTGTAAACTATTAAGCTTTTTTTTTTTTTTTTACACACTCTTGTGAGGAACCCTCATTCTCCTTGACTCAATTGCTAACTCTTCTCTCTAGCTCTTCCTTAAGCAACTTTACTTAGGTAGTCAAGCAACTTAATAGACTTACTTGGAAATTATCACATAAGAGTTATCTAAGTACCACATAAGTTTTCTATACAAAATACTCATCTCGTGACACTAAGCTAAATAAAATTGGTCTTTTGTAGTTAGATGAAAACATCTAAAGTTCTCATTAAGTTAGGAAAACAAGAAGCCTAAAACATTTGAAATATATAATTAAATTTAGAGTTTCAAATGCAAAAACACACAAGCCCTAGTCAAATAGGGATGATTCAATTGATTTATTTTGTTTTATTTTTAAACTTTTAACTTTTTGTAAATACTTAAGAATATATGGATAATATGGAGACTGGATCTTCCAATGTGATATTTTGATGCTTGTCTTTTTCAAACTCTATAATGTTTGTGTTCACTTTCTCTTGACATTATTACGGTGGTAAACCCATCACAATAAGAAAGGCGATCCAAAACATTTGATCTTGCAAGAAATCACAGCAGCATCTCTTTAGTAGAAATGATCTAACTAGCCTTTGAATATCAATATGGAATTCACATTCTTGATGAAGTACCTCACAAACGAAAACCATGTTAGTGAAATAACCAAACCAACTATAAAAACCTAGACTGTATTAGTGCATTACTTGAGTGTATATCCTACTGTTCTTAGTCATGAAAGATGTTAGGAAAACCAGTATTTTATCAAAAAGATGGCTCTCTATTTAGGCTACATTCCTATCCTAAACTTTTGTTACTATACTTGCAAACTTGTCAATAAATTTACCTCCTTTGTCGACAAAACATTGAGATTTTAGTCTGGCCCTAGTGTTGAACAACTCCTTATTAATTTCATATATAATTAGTCTTTTCATTCTCAAGCTAATGAATGGATAGATTTTGCCATGAGACACCATGTTAGAGAGCTTCATTTAGATTTTGGTGGGGGAACTTTAAATATCTTCTTGAAGATGTGTACAGCATGTCTCAATCCGTGTACTACAATTAGTCAATAAGAATGTTAAGTACGGTACTACGCAAATTTAAGTCAAGTGGATGTGTTTCATGGACTTCACTCAAGGCTTTGATTTAAATACTTTATTTATTCGTGATTTAATTAGACTCACGTATTTCTTATGGAGAAGATTTGGAAGTTGAAAGAGGCAAAAAGAAAAAAAGCATTGCCCTGAAAGCTTCAAGATCAAAAAGCGAGGAAGAAAGCGAATTAAAAAATGAAGATATAGCTATGATAGCCAGAAAATTCAAAAAGTTTTTCAAGAAATCTAGTGAGCGAAAAACGTTCAGGAACTTGAAAAATCAAAAAGAAAAAAAAAGGAAGCAATCATATGCTTTGAATACAAGAAGCTTGGAGACATAAAATTTGAATGCTATCTCCTCAATAAGGTGAAAAAGAAAGCTATAGTGGCAATGTGGAATGACATTGATGAGGAGACCTCAAATGAAGGGGAATCACATGAAGTGTCAAACCTGACAATTATGGTAATAGAATAAAAACTTGATAAGGTAAATGATCTTCTCTCCTATGAAAAGTTGTTTGAAACATTTATTGAATTGGATAATGACTTAAAAAAGATAAGAATGAAAAATGATTCTCTTAAAAAGAAAAATGTAGAACTTTCAAATGAGAATGATACTTTCAATGAACAGATTAAATGTCTAAAAGTAGAAAACAAAAGTTTACATGAAGAAATTGCACCTTTTAAAGAAAAACAAAATGTTGCATCTATAAATGAATGATCACTTATAAATGATTTGAAAATGAAAAATGAAACGCTTAGGAAAAAGAGCGATGAACTTAGTACAAATAGGCGAAAGATTTTAGATAATTTGCTTGGCTTACAAAAATGTGTTTTTTTATAAAAGGAGGTATTGTATAAGCCAAATTTGAAACAAAGGTATTACAAGAATTACATTGTTAAAGCTGCCATTATTGCAATAAAAATAGTCACATGAGTTGTAGATGTCCAATTAAGAAAAATGCATATTATGGAATCAAATGTATTTGGGTTCCAAAAAAGACCAATGGTAATGCTCAAGGATTCAAAAAGCTTTGGGTATCTAAAACTTGAGAATTCTTCTGTAGGGATCAAAGAAGAGGAAGAACAAATGGTACTTGGACAACAGATACTCGAGACATATGAAAAAAAATTACTATTGATTTTTGGATTTTACCAAGATCGAAAATGGGGGAGAAGTACCCTTTAGAGATAATTCAAAAGAAAGATTATTGGAATTAGTATGTCGGTAAAGATTCATCTACCTTTGTTGAAAATGTGTCCTCAATTGAAAATTTATAACACAACTTGCTTTAGTATTAGTCAATTGTGGATAAAAGCTATAGAGTAATTTTTTTATAAAACAAATGTGTCATTGAAAATGCATGTGATGACAAAGTTTTATTTGTTGGAAAAAGATGTATTAATGTATGTACCATTGATATAGATTGCACATCATCACATGATAAATGCTTTTCTACATTACATGATGATAATTAATTATGACATAGAAGACTAGGTCGTGCAAGCATGGATTTGATTTAAAACTTTTTGAAAAATGATTTAGTTAAAGGTATTCTAAAAATTAATTTTTGAAAAGATATAATTTGTGAACCTTGTCAATTTGGAAAACAAATCAAAACCTCTTTTAAAAACAAAAATCATGTTTGCACTTCAAAACCTCTAACTTCTTCACACAAATTTGTTTGGACATTCTAAATATATTAGTCTAAGTAGTAAATATTAAGCATTTGTAATTGTTAATGATTATTCGAGATACACATGAATATTATTCTTAGCAAATAAGGATGATACCTTAGATTATTTTAAAATCTTTTGTGAAAAATGTTCAAAATGAAAAGGTTATACTATTTCTTACATGGTGGAGAATTTAAAAATTATGATTTCAAAAATTTTTATAATAACTTTAGAATAGAACATCAATTCTTATCACCAAAGACTTCATAACAAAATAAAGTGGTTGAGAAAAATAACAAATATATTCAAGAAATAGTTAGGACTATGTTAAATGAAAATAATTTATCAAAATACTTTTAGGCCGAAGCCGTTAACACGTCTTGCTATAATTTAAATCGTGTGTTGATTAGACTTTATCTCAATAAAACTCCTTATAAACTTTGAAAAGATAAAAAATCCATCATTGGCTATTTCAAAGCTTTTGGATACAAATGTTTTATATTCAATAAAAAAGATAATATTGGTGAGTTTGATCTAAAATCTAATATTAGCATCTTTCTTAGGTATTTAAGTACAAACAAAGCATATAGAATATATAATAAAAGAATATTGGTTGTTGAAGAATTTATGCATATTACATTTGATGAATCTAACCCTCTCTCTACATAGAAAGTTTTCATTTTATGACGATACAGATGAAGAGTTATAAAAAAAAAAGTATTCAAAAAACAAGAAAGATGATCTACTAGACAAAAATGAAGAAGTAACAAGAAGAACAAGCAAAGCAGAGTCAAAATAAAGGTAATTCTCAAACATTCCCCAAAAAGTAGAGGTATCTTTCTTCTCACCTTAAAGACTTAATCTTATATTATCCTTCATGAGGTGTAACTACTAGATCACCACTTAAAAATACATGCGAGCATACTGTATTCATATCTCAAATTTAATAAAAATCCTTTTTGTATGCAGAAAATGATAAATTTTCGATTATGGTAATGCAAGAGGAGTAAAATCGATTTAAGAGAAACAATGTATGGAAATTAGTTCCTAAACTGGAACATCAATCTAAATAGGCACCAAATGGGTATTTGGAAATAAAATAGATGAATCTAGAATGGATATAAGAAACAAAACTAGATTAGTGGCTCAAAGATACAACTAGGAAGAAGGAATTGATTTTGATGAAACCTTTGCTCGTGTGGCCAAACTAGAATCCATTAAGACATTTTTAGCAAAAGTATGTTGCAAGGATTTTATTTTGTATCAAATGAATGTTAAAAAGGCTTTCTTAAATTGTTATATTATAAAAGAAGTCTACATAAAACAATCCCTTGATTTTAAAAATAGAAAATATCCTAAAACTTTGTATGGTTTAAAGCAAGCCCCATATAGCATGGTATGAAAAGCTTAGTAAATTTATTTTAAAAAATGACTTTTTAATGGGTAAAGTGAATACTACACTCTTTGTCAAACACATAGATCTAGAAGTACTTATTGTTCGAATTTATGTTAATGATATTATCTTTAGTTCTATTAATGAATCTTTGTGTAAAGAACTTTCATCTAACATGAGTAAATAATTTAAAATGAGCATGATAGGAGAATTGAAGTATTTCCTTGAACATTAAATCAAACAAAATAATGAGGGAATCTTGATCAATCGAGCAAAATATGTAAAACACCTACTTAAAAGATTTGGCATTGAAAACTCAAAGACCAAAAACATTCCAATAAGTATGACAATCAAGCTCGATAAGGATGAAAAAGGTAAAAATGTTGACACTCAAATGTATTAAGGTATGATTAGATTTTTACTTTACTTAACTACTAGTACACTTGATATTATGTTTAATGTATGTTTATGTGCAAGATTTTAACTATATCCCAAGGATTCTCATTTGCTTGCTATCAAAGGAATTTTTCGTTTTATAAGTGGAACTATTAATCTTAGTCTTTGGTATCCTAAAAGAACACATTTAGATTTAACATGTTACTTAGATGCTGACTTTTTGCCAATTATAAAGTTAATAGAAAAAGTACTAGCAAAGATTTGTCATTTTTAGGGCATTCAGTTATTTTATGGTTTAGTAAAAAGTAAAATTTAATTACACTTTTAACCATCGAAGTTGAATACATTACTGCCGATAGTTGTTGTGCACAAGCTATTTGGATGAAATAAACTCTTAAAGATTATAGAATTAATCTCGATCATACTCCTATTCAAAGAGTCCTATTCAATATCCTAGACTAAACATATAAAAATTAGACATTATTTTTTAAGAGATCGTGTTTAAAAGAGGGACATTGCATTCGAATTTATCTCTATAAAAAAACAACTTGCGCATATTTTCAAAAAAAACCCTGCTGCAAAGATCAATTTACCAAAATTTGACATGAACTTAGGATCATGAAATTTTCACATTAACATTTCTTTTCTTGATATTGAAGCTATTCACTTGTTGGATTTAATATTTTTAATGATTGAAAAATAAATGATTTATTTGTGTTCACTATATTATATATTTTATGATTATGAATAATCATCATCATCTCTCATAAGTTAAAAATGGATTTTCAAATATTTAAGAATCATCAAATTTTGGCCAAAAATCAAATCAACGTAAATTTCAAATAAACCAACTAATATTTTGATTTAAGGCTAGCCAGATAAAGAAAAAAAACTAGTCAAGCTAGCTGGCTCCAAGCAAATGGCTAACCATTTAGTTTCTACAACTGAAGCAATTAACTGCTTGCTTTAAATGATTAGCCAACTTTGAGTTGTTTAAACTTTATCCATCATTTTATTCATTCGTTATCTCTTTTCAAAACTGTCATAATATTATGTCTCTCGCTAAAATTCTTCATTGTTTCATGCATTTGCTTGCCAAATTGAGTTTCCAAAATCATTCCTTATCCATTAAACCTCCATTATTCATCCCCAAAACACTATTTTTTTGTTTATTTTCAAAATCTCCAAATTTCTAAACCTAAGTCATCCAGTTCACACACTCTCATATTTAAGTCATCTTTAGCTTGTTTTAGCCCAAATTAAAGCCATACATTCACTTAAATCATCTTTAGAAACATTTTAATCAGATTAAAATCATCTATTTCATCCAAAATCTAGTGAACCCTGAAGAAAAATGGTTTTGAAATTTTATTAATTCTGTATGTATTATTTACAATGCATTCTACTCTATAGATACAATTTTCTGTTACACTAAACAAGGAAAGTCTATAGCTAATTTCCTTAACTTTAGGGATAGATTATTAACGCTGATTTCCTCCACTAATTTTCTTGAAATATCTCTTAGGATTACTCATCTGAGATTTCCTACACTCCCCCTCAAACTGGTGAATATAGATCTTCCATTTCCAACTTGCTAACATTCTCATGAAACATGTTGTTACATAGTCCCTTTGTCATTACATCTGCAAGTTGAAGTCCTGTTGGAACATACGAGGTACAAATCAGTCCACTGTCTAGCTTTTTTTTAATAAAATACCTGTCTATCTCTATGTGTTTCGTCTAATCATGTTGCACTGGGTTGTGGGCTTTACTTATAGCTGATTTGTTGTCATAGTATAGCTTTATTGGTTTGCTCCATTGAATCTTTAGGTCCTCTAGGATAATCTTGACCCACAATAATTCACATACTCCTGCTACTATAGCTATGAACTCTGCTTCAACGCTTGATCTTGCTACCACACTCTGTTTCTTGCTTCTCCAGGATATTAAGTTTCCTCTAAGAAATGTACAATAGCCCGAAGTTGATTACCTGTCGACTGGAGATCTTATAAAGTCTGCATCTGTGTAAACTGCCAAATTAATTGTAGATCCTTTTTTGAATAAAATTCTCTTCCCTAGATGTGCCTTTAAGTAATGAAGCACTCAGTAGACTGCCTGTAGGTGAACTTCTTTGAGATCATGTATAAACTAACTGATAACATTGACTGAACAAGCTATATCTAGCCTAATATATACGAGAGAGATGAGCTTCCCAACAAGTCTTTGGTATATCTCTCTGTCCACTGCCTTATCTCCAAGAGCCTCACCTAATTTGTGATTCTGTTAAATAGGAGTTCCAATCGATTTGTTAGCCAACATGCCTATTTCCTTGAGTAGATCCGTAACATACTTTTGTTGAGAACTAAAAATTCCTCGTCTTGATTGAGCTACTTCAATTCTAAGGAAAGACTTCAATCTTTTTAAATCTTTTATTTCAAATTCCTTGGCTAGACACCACTTCAAGGCCACCTTCTCTACTTCATAATTTCCCATCACTATAATATCATCCACATACACAATCAAAACAGTGACTTCTCCTAAGGCCGAATGCTTGATAAAAAACGTGTGATCTCCTTGACCTTGCTTATAGCCACTAGTTATCATCACCTTGGCAAACCATTCAAACCAAGCACGTGGGGATTGTTTCAACCCATATAACGCCTTTTTTAATTGACAAATCTTGTTCTTGTCAACCCCACTAAATCCTGGTGGAATGCTCATATAAATCTCCTCTTTTAATTTTTTGTGAAGAAAGGTAGTCTTCACATTGTACTACTATAATTCCTAATCAAAATTAACAGCCAAGGATAGTAAAATCCTCACTATGTTCATATTTGCTACCGGAGCAAACGTTTCTTAATAATCTACTCCATATGTTTGCGTGTATCCTTTCGCAACTAACCTTGCCTTATATCGTTCTAGAGACCCATCTACCTTAAATTTTATTGCATACACAAATTTACATCCCATTGTTTTCTTGCCTTTTGGTAAATCAACTAATTCCCAAGTTTCATTCTTCTCTAATGTATCTATTTCTGCTTCTATAGCAAGTCTCCATTCTTTCTTTGATAATGGTTCAGATAATGAACTAGGAATAGAAACTGTGTTTAAGGTGGAAAAGAAACTTTAATAGCTCGGGGAAAACTTCTTAAAAGACACAAAGTGAGACAATGGGTATAGGGTCCTTTGGTGCATTCTCAAGTCTTTTTTCTTACAGCAATAAGCAGGTGTAAGTCCTAGTCAAGGCTAAGAGGCTCGGGACAATGTGGCTCAGGGTTAGAGGAATGATGGTCTATTTGTGAAGTAGAATTCAAATTTATTTCACTTATTGTTACCTCATTTCCGGAGCTTGGTTCAGAGGATTACTCTTACGTTGTAGTCATGATGGGATCTTCTTTCCTTGCATATACTTGGTTAAACCGAAACCAGTCAAAGATTTTACCATCTCTTTCCTTTTTACCTTCTAACCCATCAGATTATGGAATTGACTTTAGAGATTCAGACTTGGACGATTTGGAAAACTCTAGTGGTGGAAAGTTCGACTCCTTATCTTCAAGTATATGTAACTCCCCCTGAAGATAAGGAGTAGTGAAATAGGGCTTATTTTCAACAAATGTAACATCAATTGAGACATAGAATTTTCTAGTAGGTGGATGATAACATTTGTAACCCTTTTTGAGTAAATAAGTACCACAAGAAGACATACTTAAGAGCACAAGTATCTAGCTTCCCACGGTTACGACTATGAACATGGACAAAAGAAGTACACCCAAAAACCCGATGAGTGAGATTAAAGAAAGATCAAATATCGGGGTAGAATTTAGACAACTTTTCTGGTGGACTTTGAAACCCCATGACCTAAAAGGAATTCTGTTTATGACGTAAGTTGATGTGAGTATAGCTTCTCCCTAATATATTTTTAGCACATTTTGCTGAAATAATAAGGCTCTAGTGCACTGAAGAAGATGTCTATTTTTTCTTTCTGCTACTCCATTTTGTTGTAGAGTGGTAATACATGATGATTCGTGTATGATTCCTTCTTTTTAGAAATACAAACTCAAGATTTGATTGAAATAATCACGAGCATTTTTTGAACAAAAGTGCTTTATCTTGGTGCCAAATTGATTTCGAATCATTACATGAACGATAGTAAAAATATAACCCATATCAGACTTATTTTTGAGTAAATAGATCCAAGAGACTCTTGTGCAATCATCAATAAATATAACAAACCATTTAGACCCTGAGATGTTTGGAACAATTAATGGCCCCCAAATATCACTATAGATTAAAAAGAAAGGAAAAAAAGATCTTTTGTTACTAATGGAAAATGGTACATGAGTGTGTTTCGCGTACTCAAAAATATCACAATGAAAAGACTGAACATTAAATCCCTTAAACAAAGAAGGAAACATTATTCTCAACGCAAGAAAAGACATATGACCTAGACGCCTATGATATAACCAGATGACATCCTTATCGGAAAAAAAAACATAGTGGACAGGGCAGATTTACTAAGTTCCAATTGACTTGATGTATCCAAGTAATAGAGTCCATTATGCTCCTTAGCAAGTCCAATCCTCTTCCTCGAATCCTGGTCCTGAATTCACAATAAGAATTATGGAATATAACACAGCCAGTTAGATCTTTGGAAAGCTTTTGTATGAAAACCAAATTTGTGGATAACTCAGGAACATGAAGAACATTTTTAAGAACCAATTTTTGGGTAATCTGGACATCTCCTATTCCTGCTACCGTGGTTGTAAAACCATCAACAACAACAATCTTTCTATTGTTAGGATAGGGGGTATAGATTTTAAATTTATTTAAAATATATGTCATATGGTTTGTAGCACCAGAGTCAAGGATTTAAGCATTCCTAAGCTTATTACCTAAAGCATTTAACCTATGGATGGCAATTTGACCCAGCCCGAATTTTGGCCCTATTGACCCGACCTGAATTTTTCTAGCTTTGACCCGAATATTTGAGTTTCGGGTCGGGTTTGGGCTAAAATTTTTAGGCTCAGTCAAATTTCATAGTAACACACACATGACACATAATTACACTCATCACACACAGAATCACACACGCACACATCACAATTCACAATCACACACTCACAATCACAAACTCGATTCCCAAAATCAACTAATCGAATGGATGAACACAGCTCACGAACGGAGTCAACGGACAAACCCTAAGCCACTAAGCCACCGACAGCCAATGGTGCCTTCTCCAATCAGCCGCCAGTTGTGTCGCCTCGAGTTGAATCAACCAGCTCCAAGCCTCCAGTCAGTCGTACGACGCTGTGAGTCAAACTAACCTTGCAGTATCTCGTCGTCGCCGCCAGCAGACAATGAGGGACCGGTTGGCTCTAGTTGCTGCCAACTGCTGCCACCTTTGGTAATTTTATAATCCATAAATATTAATTATTTTTTTCATTTAAGCTTAAAAATAAATTTCAAATTTTAGCTAAACCAAGTTGGCAAATTTACAGCTGAGAGCCTGAGATTTAAAACTTGATGGTTGGTTTACTTGGTTGGGTGTTTTGGTTGGTCTTTGTTAATTGAATGAGACATTTCTAAACTATGAAAAAGGAGATCCCCTAGGCTATATATTTATAATAATTATATAGTTACTGTAAATATTATATTTTAGTTAAATATAAAGCTATATGAGATTATAAATATTAATTATTAAGTTGTAAATTAAGTTTAAATTATTATGTTATAAATATTAATTATTAAGCTTATAAATTAATTTAGAAGTTTAGCTAAATATATTCATGATAATTATGTATTTACTGTAAATATTATTTTTTAATTACATATAAGGCTATATAAGGTTATAAATATTAATTATTATGTTGTAATTGTAAATTAAGTTTAATCATATTTTAAGTTTATAAATTATGAAATAATTTAAAGTTGTTATGCATTTAATATAGGCCATAATGTCAAATTCGGATGCATGGAAATCAAATTCTCGTGAGGATTTTCATGTGGGCGAAGAGAATATAAATGATGCCATTTAAGACATTGAAGCGGTCTGAAAGGTTGAAGGAGTTGAAGAGCTATCTCGTGATGATGATGGGGTACAACAAAGTAGCAATAAAAAAAAAATGAGGAGCGCGAGAACCATCTTATGTTTGGGGACACTTCACAAAGGTAACCATTAATGGTGAATTGAAGGCGAAATGTAACCATTATCCAGCTAAATTGGTAGCATCTAGTAATAATAGAACCTCGCATTTGGATAGACACTTGAAAAGATGTAAGGCAAAGGGTGTTCCCTTAGTTTCTGATAGCCTACAAAAAACTCTTAGCGTGACAATGAAAGATGATGGAACAAGTTGTGTTGAGGCGAGAGAATTTAATCCAATTGTTGCTCAGTAAAAAATTGCAACCTTGGTTGTAAAGCATGAGTTACCACTTAATTTTGTGGAGTATGATGAATTTAGGGATTTAATGTCTTATGCTAATCTTTTGATGAAGAATTTGAGTAGGAACACTTTAAAGAGTAAGATACTAAAATTGTATCAAGTTGAAAAGGCAAAAGCGATGGTGTTGTTAGAGAATAATGATAGTAGGGTGGCGATTACTAGAGACATGCGGACTACGAGTAATAAAAAAAAAGGGATACATAGTTGTTACGGGACATTTTATGGATAAGTCTTGGCGGTTACAAAGTCGAATTTTAAGGTACTTTTCTTATTAATTGATATTTATTTTTAATTCAATTTAATTAATTCTAAAATTTAGTTTTTTGGTAATAAATAAGTTAATATATTTGCAAAGTTAGTATTATGCTTATTTATTTCTAATTCAATTTAATTAATTACAAAATTTAGTGTTTTCGTAATGAATAGGTTAATATATTTGCAAAGTTGGTATTATGATTATTTATTTCTAATTTAATTTAATTAATTCTAAAATTTAGTTTTTTGGTAATGATTAGGTTCATATATTTGCTGGCTTCACACACCGCTGAATTTCTTTTTGAAGTATTTTTTAAATGCATGTTAGATTGGAATGTGGATAGAAACATATCAGTTGAAACTTTAGATAATTGTTCCACCAATGATGCTATGGTTGATAGATTGATGGGATTGATTCCCGTTGATTCTATGTTAATGGGCGGAGATTTTTTTCATATGAGATGTGTGGCTCATATTTTAAACTTGATTGTGAAGGAAGGGATGAAGGTGATTGAGGAGTGGATTAAAAAGATTAGGGATAGTGTAGCTTATTGGACGGGCACACCAAAGAGGGTAGAAACTTTTGAGATGACTGCACGTCAATTGCAAGTCAAGTGTGAGAAAAAGTTGGTGCTTGATTGTGTAACTAGATGGAATTCTACGTGTGTGATGCTTGATGTTGTTGTAAAATATAAAAATGTCTTTGCTAGACTGCAGTAGCGCGATAAACACTACACATCTTTGCCAATAGATGAGGAATGAGAGATGGCTGAAAAAATGTTGGAATATTTACTATCGTTTTACTCTATGACAGAGTTATTTTCAAGTACACAATATCCCATATTTAGGCTTTTTTTCAATGATATGTGAAATGAGGATTAATTTGGATGAATGGGAACTTTCTGATGTGCCTGTGGTTAGACAAATGGCTGGTCAAATGATTATGAAATTTGATAAATATTGGGCCCAAATTCATGGGATTTTGGTGATGGCTATTATTCTTGATCCGAGATTTAAAATGCAATTGGTTAATTATTATTTTCCACAACTTTATGGTGAGGGTGTTGTAAATGAGATTCAAAGGGTACGTAATTTAAGTACCGATTTGGTTAAGTTTTATGAAGGTAACAATGGGAATGTGAGTGATGCAGTTGTTGGTGATTCTTCTTCGGCCGATGTTCACTTTAATTTTATATAGGAACTGGCCGTAAATTTTTTTATATAAGTTTGAGGCATTTGCAAGCAAAAATAGTGAGGCCATGGTATCGAAGTCTGACCTTGAGAGATACTTAGAAGAGCCTTTAGTGAAACCCACTTCGGACTTTGATATTTTGAGTTGGTGGAAGGTGAATCAAGGAAAATATCTTATCTTAGCTCAAATGACAAAGGATATTTTAGCTGTTCCCGTGACAATTGTTGCCTCTGAATCTGCATTTAGCACTGGAGGTAAAGTCTTGACTCCACATCGAAGTAGACTTCATCCTATGACATTGGAAGCGCTTATGTGTACTCAACATTGGTTATGTGCGAGCTCCAAAAGTATGATTACAAATAATGTACAAAATATTTAAATAATTGGTTTAGTAATAATTTTAAGTCATTTTCTCACTTTCTTTTTCTTTTTTTTTGTTTTACACGTAAAATTCTATAAAGTGAAATTTTTACTGGACAGGAATCTGTGGATGAAGATGAAAATGGCCCGCAAGTGTTGGAGTAGTTTTTTTTTTAATGTTTTGTTATGAAATTGAATTATGTGTTTTTATTTGTATAAGACACGATTTTTATTTTTTAATGTTGAATTGTGGAATTGAATTGTTTGTTTTTATTTGTATAAGACATGAGTTTTTTTTTTTTTATGTTGGATTGTGAAATTGAATTGTATATGGTTGAAATAGTTGTAGAATTACATAAGGTCTTTTTAATTTAATTGCATTGTGTGTTTTTAATATTGGATTTTAAAATTGAATTGTTTATGGGGTTGAAATGATTGTGGAATTAGATTGTGTATTTTTAATTTAATTGCATTGTATGTTTTTAATGTTGGATTGTGGAATTGAATTGTAAAAAATTATTTTTATTAATTGGTTGTTTGATAAATTATTTTGTTATTAATTTTATTGTATATTTTGCTTATATTGTAAATTATTTTAAATAAAAAAATCATTTTTTTGTTTTATATTCATGGTATTATAAGTTTGTAACTAGTAGAAAGAGAACAAAAATGAAATGAAAAAATCAATTTCGACCGGTAGGGCCTGACCCGACCTGAACCACAAATGTTCGGGCTTTTTCCGGATCAGGCCTTAATTTGTTTTGGTCGGGTCGAGCTTGGGCTTGGCCAAGTCCGAGCCCAACCCGACCAATTGCCATTCCTAATTTAACCCAAGAGAGATTAGAGCCTCACCTGAAAGTGTCAATGAACACATACCCTGATTTGTTGGTTGAGAATTGTTAGTTGCTTGTTTTTCAACAATCCCCAGTATACTTTTAAGCTTCTCAATTTCCTTCATACTAAATCCTCCAAACACTTTAATTGGGTCTTGAATCGACACATGAGCCTGCCTTTGCTGGCCACTTTTTTGTCCCCATTCACGACTGTTTGTGGATGGTTTCCTATGTAATTTCCAGCATCGTTCTTTGGCGTGTCATGGTTTCTTGCAGTACATGCACCACAACTCTTTGTGATCCTTTTGCACACTTGACTTATTAGTTTTATCTGCAGCAGCTTTGTCCAGCACCAGCCCTGAGGTTTAGAGCTTAGAAAAGCAGAATTTTATGTTAAATGAGACTCTAACATAATGCCCCTGTGACTTTCTTCTACACGAACCAAAGATATTACTTCGTTTAGAAAAGGAAATTCAAGTCTGCCCAGAAACTGAATTCGTACAAGATCAAATTCAGAATTTAGGCCAACCAAAAAATCATAAACTCGATCCTTTTCTATAAACCTTTTGATGACCACCGCACATTTGCCACAATTCAAATCAGGTGTCCTGTAATAATCTAGTTCCTGCCACTAGTTTTGCAGAAAATTGGCATACTCCGTCACCGTTTTCGTCCCTTGTTTCGCTCCAGTTGTCTTCGTCTTGATATCATATATAAGGGCTGCATCATTGACCTTGGAATACATCTAATGAAGGGACGCCCAAATCGCCTTTACTGTAGGAAGAAACATACACGTATCACTGATTTCAGGGGTCATGAAATTCCATAACCACAACATGATCATTGAATCATCTTTTTCCCACATTTCAAATCTTGCCATTCCACTCTCCAATGCTATCTCCAATAGATGACCCAACTTTCCTTTTCCTTTCCAAAACATTTGAACCAGTTGAGACCACTTCAGATAATTTTTTTCCATTTAGTCTATATGCTGCCTGGATGTTCTGAAGCTCTATTGTGTTTCGTGGAATTTGTTCTTCCTCCACCGTTAAAGATAATCGCAGCAATCATGCTAAAGATGTAACGTCTGTCATGATTAAATAAGATCAAATAATAGGTGGGAATAATAAAAAAAATGAATAAGGAAAAGAAAAACAATAATGAAGGTTGAAGAGAATAAGAAAAGAACCAATAATTAAGGCTGGAATTAACAAGAAACGAAGGTGGTATTTTTCTCAGAAACCCTAGACGGGCTCTAATACCATGAAGAAAAATGGTTTTGAAATTTTATTAATTATATATGTATTATTTACAGTTCATTATACTATATAAATATAATTTTCTGTTACATTAAACAAGGAAAGTCTAAATTTAATTTCCTTAACTTTAGGGACAAATTATTAACCCTGATTTCTTCCATTAATTTTCTTGAAATATCTCATAGGATTACTCATTCAAGATTTCATACAAACCCAAATTTGCACATTTTTGGGCATTTTGGTAATTTCTTAATGGCTTGGTGAGAAGTCTAAACGTAAGTGTATGGCCAATGCAAAAATAGCATCACGAAGACATTCCCGACTTCATTTCTACCCACTTTCCAAATCTGCCTTAAATAGGAATAGTTCTATAATCAGTTTATAACAAGGTCAATCCTCCTATCTTTTTATGTCAATCTTAATAAATTAGAAAATTTATCAATTTTTTTAAGACCTTGCTTGCTAAAATAGGTTGGACAATTGTCTTAGTTCTTAAGGAATGGATTTATCCTAATTTGGTACGAATATTCTATTCAAACATGTTTATTTCTGCAAAATATTGCCAATAGGATAATTACTAATGTCACTAGGATTCCTATTGAGTTTGATTTAGAGGATTTAAACATGATTCTTAGGACTAGGAATAATGAGCTGTATTTGTATATATCTAGACATAAAATTGATTATCATCTATATTCATTGTAGATCTTGTTCAAACATATGTAGGCGACTCCATCTATTCAAGAGTTTTGTAACTTCTCCCTTAAATCCCAAGTGTTGCTGTTCAAGTTCGAATGCTACATAATTTTCTTCAACATGTGATTAGTCGTCGTAAGGGACATGATGACGAAGTCATACACTTAAATGTTGCTTTATTAAATAGCATCTTTGAGGGTAGAAAGCTAAATGGGGTTTATATTATCATTCAGCACATGCTTAGTGCTCCAAGTATAGAAAACTAATCCCTTTCTTTTATAGCATTAGTACCTATATTATTCAAAGATTTCTAGGTCCCCATAATTGAACCATCTTTTATTGAACCCAAAGAATTAGGGGATGAGGCCATTGTTAGTGTAAGGTTTAGTTAGGTAGATAACCAATGGATCGAGAATCAAAATGCTTTGACCAAACCCACAAAGATTGCTCTTTCAAATCATCGAATCGTTAATGATATACCTCTACTTGACCAGTTTTCTGATCTTAGTGCTTCATTACAGCCACATGCTCTACACCACACTTCACATGCTCCACCACCGTCCACTTGACTACTCCCGAGGATCCGATGTATTAGCTTAAGTGAAGTGCATTCCATATCTGTGCAGCAGAATGAGCTTCAGCCATAATTCACAGCATTTCAGTATCATTTTTTTCCTGAGCAGTAGCATCTCTATGCTCAATAGCAGGAGATTCTAGATTCAATGATTTGAAGGAATTTTCACTGTTTTAGGAATTCCGCCATCATCTTTATTATCATCTCAGCCATCTCACCAATGATCTTTATCTCTTATTTTAGTTTGATCCCTTACTTTTATACACCAATATTATCTATCATCTGCATTTTGTTTATGGATTGTATTATAGATTATGTTTATGAGTACTTACTTTTATATGGATTATCTTTATGAATTCTAGTCATGGATTATGTTCATGGACTATATGCATGGATGCTTGATTTTATATTGATGTTTTTTTGGAAATATTTTGATTATATTTGCATAAAGGAGGAGTGATTTTTTTATGATGAAGAAGGAGAAGATAAGTGACATGTATTTTGAAGTGTTTGAAGTATCTTGGCATATTTTGAAGTGTTATTGGTATTTTATGATGCTATTGATATTTTATGACATTACAAATATTGTATAATTATGAATCATATGCTCAGGGGAAGTTTTTGTTATGTTTGTCTTATATTTAGTAGAAGTACAAATGTTAAAATACATAATGTGTTTGTCATCATAAAAAATAGGGAGAAAAGGATATTTTTAATAAAACCTAAAAATTTAAACTATATAAGTGAATATGTAAATTTATAACAATAACCTAAAATTTGATATGAAATGTTCAGTCCAAATTTAATTAATGTAAATAGAAAATTAAAATTTCAAAATCAATCTAGAAAAATGCACAAGTCCAACACCAATTCTGAATTTAATTATAAAATAAATAAGTCCATCAAACTATAAAAGTGCTTTCAATTAAAAAAGAAAGAAGAAGAAAAACCAAAAACTAGTATTTAAAAGTAACAACACAATTATGCAAAAATATCACTACTGCACCCATAATAATTATCATCTTATATTCTTATTCGACACAAGCTCCAGAAGTTAAAGGTCTTCATTTCATTCACACCATTAGTACGCATCCAACACAATTCCTACAATAATAATTTAGGAGTAATTCTAAATACTAATTTGAAGAACAAAATTATAGTAAGTATATAATAATCTATAATTATATAAGAATTATATAATAATCCATAAGTATAATTTAAATTTTAATAAGTATATAATAATCCATGCTTTTAGTAGATTTTAGGTGTGTGAGTAAAAGCCACAAAACATAGTTAAGAATAATGAATTTATTTTTGTTGGGACGTAGCCTTACTTGGTCGGGATGTATGGGCTCTTTTTGGTTTTTATGGAGTGAAGAAAGAAAGGTTGGTAAAATGATGAGAGGTTTGAATCTAGACTTAGGGAGCTCACCAAGTCGTCTTGGACTTGCAAAAAAAAGGAGATCAGAGATAGAGTTGAGGGTGGTCGACAACCACACTCCGATGCTCAAGTCAGAGTTAGGTTAACTCAGGTTAGAGAGCTTACGTAATGGTGGTTAAAGATTGAAGAAACCTTAGCCCTTGTGATGTGTGTGAGTTGGCTAGTTTGATAAAAAAAAAAAAAACCTTAAGCATTTATAAGGAGTACTCCAGCTACTATACCACTTGGCGTTATTTTATTAGCATTCCTTGCTATCGTGGCAAAAAAATTTCTATCATTTATATGTATGACCATCTGGGCATTTCAGAATATGCATGGAAAACAAGTTTGTGGTGCATACACGTGTTAGGCATAAAGTGGCAGTTTCACATACCTCTGCTAAGGCTTTCGGGGATTTGCAGGAGTGGCAAGAGAGGACAGGTGGTCCTAACAGTCCTAATAACAACCTTTTTTGGCCTATTTACAGGCATAATAGGTAATTATCTCCTCTTTTTCAGTACAATATTCTCTCATTAATTTCTTATTTTTTAACAGAGAATCGGGCAATTTTTCTTTTGGGATTTAGGTCTCTTTTATCACTTGAAATTTTTATAAATATTTTTCTAATATTTTTACCCTTGCGAAGTGTACCTCAAGTATCCTTTAAAACACCTAGGGTACTTGGTATAAGCTAAGATCCTTTTGATAACTTTCCTTTAGTTACAAAACTTAATATCAACACCTGGCACTTTGTTATTGGGCCTTCTACTTCTTCCCCCAAAACAATCCATAAGCATATAATAATCCATAATTACATAATGAAATTAATTTGTATATAATAATAATAATGAGTATCAAAACTATAAAACTTTAGAAAAATAATTAAAAAACGTGTAGGATGGATACCCATGAAGGTATCTGCCAGATATTTGACATATAACAAACTTGCCTGCAACCTACTACTGGTTTTAATTTGTCGTCAATATGTTCATCAATACAAGGTAAATTTACAAATATGGACAAATTTTTGGCTTAAATTACAAAATTTGCCCAAATTAACGCGCTTGTATATCAAGGCTTGATTTTCAACTGAAATGGAGTGAGCATTTCTAAAGCAACGTGGTTTTTGATTAAGTTAAGGGTCATTGAGATTTAGCGAATTTATGATTGGGATCTGGGAAGGAGTTTATTTCCTAACATTGGTTTTGCTCCTAAAAGCCATGTGGATTATGCTGAAGTCAAGGGTAATTGATTTCCAACTAAATCTTTGTAGGACGGTTTTGAGAACAAATTACATTACTCCATATTATGGTCGATTGTTATCTCAACTTTCAAGAGATTTTACATTCTTTTTATATAGACTCTCCATTCTCAAAAGACAATGGCTTATGCGGAAGTCAAAGATCATTGACTTTCAACTAAATGGGATGACTTTTACCGTGCAAAATTTTAATATACTCACACAAATCTTAAAAAATAGAGTAAGTAGTAACAAGGTTAAATTCATAGGGATTACTATAAATTGGAAAGTCTAATTTACATCTAAATTAATACTAGCCCTAAAGTAATTGAGAAAATTGAGTTTTAAGGGAAATGAATTAAGAAAATAATTAAAACAACAGAGAATTCAATAATACAAATGTTTCAAAATTCACCACTATTTGACTAGCAATTATCTAATTATTATTAATTTTCAATTTTAGAGTGATAACTCGAAATAAATGTATGTTATTCATAGATATTGGAATTAAGCCCAAGTAATTAAATCAAATATAGGTTCTATTTTGCTTTAAGGTATTATATGTATCATATTAAAAAACAAATAATCAGAGTCTCCTAAGCATTCTACGCATCCAATTTGTTGAAAAACATATAATTAGAGAGATTCACATTAATGATTATTTTACCAAGCTTAGATTTAATCAAATAATCTCTTTACTATCAAGAATACATGATTTTAAAGATTAAAAAATAATTGTTTAATCAATCACGTAAAGCAAGAACCATATAATCATCAAAAAAACATATGTAGTAAATTAATTAAATAAAAGGTCAATTATTTCAATGAATTTAGTTTTATCTTTAATATCAATTTAAGAAATTAGCAAGACATACTTGAATGAAGAGCAACAAAATAAATAAAACAACCATAAAAAGTTTTGAAGGACTATTGCTGCCCCTCTTCTTCTCTACTATTTGCTATGATCTAGCTTGTGTACCTTTTTAGCCTTATATAATACCCGTTAACTAGGGATGGCAATGGGTATATGAGGAGAGAGTATCGAAATCCACGTAACCATCACCGATGATCTACGTATGTCCTTATCTGCTCACCCTTCTCATAAGAATTGGTTAAGGGGAGGGGATGAGCTCCTTAAATAATAATAAAGGATCATGAGGATCCTAGATCCCAAATAATTGATACGTTTTTGTTTTTCAACTTAATTTAATCATATTAAAATAAAAATAAAATTTGTCAAGATATCTTACATTAACATTAATTCAATACAAGGGTCACACTATAAAATACAAATCATCGAATAATTATTTTTATCAATCTTCATAATCCTATAACAAAAAGAAAAAGAAATTATTTTACATCAATAATGAAATAAATGAAATAGATATAAATGCTTAAATTAATATTTTTATTAGAAGCATTTACATCTTGTGCCTTTGTTCCTCCTGTATGTGGATTGTAAGTTTGTGGGGTTGTAGGCTTTAGGATGCGGATAAGTTTAAATTATATTAAAATCTTTATATTAACTAATATTTATATTATTTGAATAAATATTTTGATATTTGTTATTTATACTAATATTTAAGGTTTTACAATCTAAATTTTATTAGTTATTCATTAATAATTCTAAAAAATAAAAATAAAATTAAAAATTAAAATTAAAAATAGAGAAATAGGTAGGGGATATTGATTTTATCTCATCCCCATTTCTAAATAAAAAATTATTTTTATTTTTTTCTCCGAATAAGAAATGAGTACAAAATTATCTCTACACTCTTTCTGAACTGAGAAAAATCCTTAAAGGCCCTGTCCCCACGTGATTTCCGCCATCACAACCGCTAAGCGAATCCTTAATGGATTTTAATTACATCACTTGTAAATCCAGTCACCGGCTCCAATAAGCCAAAACAATCAATTAGCTTCCTTCTCGAATTCAACGCCACATCACCATTAGGTTTTTCCCAATTTTAATTGCTCGGCACGCGCTCTCCAATTGGAGAAATGAAATTCGTTCTACATACAAATTAATCTTGGCTCCACGTGTTGTTTCACTCTCTATCCGAACCAGGCTTCTAACAGTTGTTCAATGCTCCCCCAAATTGTTGTTCTTTATGCACTCTTCATCTATGATCTCTGATTAATTCCCCGAACAATAAAATAATTCAGTAAACTAAAAATAGTAAATAAAAACAATTAACAAATATATAATTAAAGAGGTGTGTGTCTGTGTATTATATGCTAATCAATTTTTTGAAGAAATTACCCAGAAATTACACTGGTTGAGAGTCTGGTTGATTGTTATTTCAAGGTATATATTTACATTCCTTGTCACGAGGGGGAAAAAAAAAAAAGAGAGTATGTTTACGTTATTACATTCCTTTTGTGCGGTGTCAACAAGGGCAATTGGATTGAATGGTCAAAGGAGACCTCCGCTGGGCGGTTCCGCAAAAACTTGGTCCAACAAGGATGAGTTTTTCTGAAATGCTATAAGCAATGTATGAAATGCTAATGCCTTTCTATGGGCTGTTATATGTTTGGTTAGTATTAACAACACTACCA
This sequence comes from Luvunga scandens, assembly GCA_030449905.1. NCBI lineage: Eukaryota > Viridiplantae > Streptophyta > Magnoliopsida > Sapindales > Rutaceae > Luvunga > Luvunga scandens. Next base: position 3,583 of record JASUUG010000747.1, on the reverse strand, counting down.
TAATGCTTGTGGCCAATCGCTGCACTCAAACATGAGGCTACATTGCAACGCAACGGATGCCAAATACCCCTTACGGTATTAGACTGCAAAGAATAGAAATTCTTTTTATTAATGTTGTTAAATATTTATTATGATAGTTTACTTATTAAATTATTTCTTTATTGATAAGGCCACCTAGTTTAAAGTAATAATAAATATTTTAAATTTATTATCTTAAATTTAATCTTAAATAACCGTATCATCTTTTAATTATATGGCTTACCGACCAATTAATAATTATAATATTATTTAAATAATATTTTAATATAAAAAATTTAAAGCAAAGTGCGCCACTCAATAATTATTGTAAAAACTTATTTTCATTTTCACTCTCGTCATACACAAGCTAAAATACAGACTGATATGCTACCATTACCCTCAAAATTATCCTCAAAAACCCTTTTCTATATAAATGATTAAATCCTATTGAAAAACTTAAAGATTCTTTGATTACTAATAAGATCCATGCAATTCTTTAAATAAGCCTATAAAACTTTTTTTTTTTCATTGATACATTACAATTAAAATTTTAATCATATTTATAATCATAAATTTATCAAGATCGCCCTTGATAAGTCTAGTAACACAGCCTGAATTTATAACCCCACATAATAAGAAAAAAAATATTACCTAATTTAATTGGGAAAGAATCAAGTGTCAACAATAATTAAGACCCGAAGATGCGCACTCAAGAAAGGACAAAATTTGTTGAGAGCCCCTTGCCCCTATATAACTTATTAAGAACGAAGGGACACACAGCGTCACTAGAACTTGCGCAGTTGCTACTTCCAAGTTTTGGCGCTAAGATAATTTATGTCACGTCCAACAATACGCGCGTGTTACACCTCCATCCGACAATTCACTTACGCCAATCACCATCCCATCAACACGAGCACATCGGAGCCTAAAGACACTCTCGCAAAGGTGCGAGTGCTCTCCACGCGCGGCCACCTCACTGATGCTCTCTCACTCTTCAGCACGCCGCCGCAGTTCCTCCACTCCACGCAAATCTACGCCACTCTTTCCACGCGTGTGCGCTTCATGGGAACATCAAACAAGCGATGCTTTTGCACGAACACATGATCAACAATTTCCCAAATGAACCACAAGACCTCTTTGTTACTAATCATCTCATTAACGTGTATTCTAAATTTGGCTGTTTGGATTATGCACGCCACCTGTTCGATGAGATGCCTAAGAGAAATGTTGTTTCTGGACTGCACTCATTTTCAGGGTTTGCCAACAGGGGGCATGCTGAGGAGTGTTTTCTGACTCTTTTGTAACATGTTGGAATACTTATATCCGAATGAGTTTACTTTAAAGCGAGTGTGCTGATTTCGTGTGATTATTTGCATGGCGAGCTAGTGCATGCACTTGCACTGAAATTGTCCTTGGATGCTAACGTTTACGTTGCGAATGCTCTTATTAATATGTATAGTAAGAGTTGTGCTGATGAGGCCTGGAAGGTGTTTGAGAATATGGAGGTCAAGAATGTGATTTCTTGGAATTCGATGATAGCTGCTTTTAGGGCATGTAAACTTGAGGCTCAAGCTATCGAGCTTTTTACAAAATGAAGAATGAGGGTATTGGATTTGATCGTGCCACACTTCTTAGTGTCTTGACTTCCTTGAGTAAACCCATGAGCTTGATGTTGATCTTGGTCTGAGGTTTTGTTTTCAGTTGCATTGTTTGAGTGTCAAAACTGGGTTTATCTCAGGAATTGAAGTGATCTCTGCTTTGGTGAAAGCTTATTCAGATCTGGGAGGAGATATTGACTGCTATTTACAAGCTATTTTTTCAGAGACAGGTAATTCTAGGGATGTTGTTTTATGGACTGGGATGATAACAGCATTTGCTGAGTGTGAACCAGAAGAAGCTCTCTTCCTCTTCCGTCAGTTGCAACGAGAGGGTATGGCTCCAGACTGGTGTTCTTTTTCAATTGTATTAAAGGCTTGTTCAGGCCTTGTGACTGAGCGACATCGTTAGCAGTTCATTCACTGGTAGCTAAATATGGGTTTGAGGATGACACAGTGATTGCAAATGCTTTGGATTCAGTTATGCAAGGTGTGGGTCTATTAGTTTGTCGAAGCAAGTTTTTGATAAATGACATATCACGATTTGGTTTCTTGAACTCTATTCTCAAGGCTTATGCATTGCATGGACAAGCTAAAGAAGCCTTGCAACTATTTTCAAACATGAATGTCAGCCAGATTCTGCTACTTTTTGTTTCTCTGCTCTCGGCTTGCAGCCATGCTGGCCTGGTGGAAGAAGGAAACAAATCTTTCATTCTATGCTTGAGAATCATGGTGTTCAATTCCTCAACTGGATCATTATGCATGCATGGTCGACCTTCTTGGTGAGTTGGGCACATTCTTGAGGCTGAGAAACTTATACGTGAAATGCCTATGGAGCCTGGATTCTGTGATTTGGAGTGCACTGCTTGGGTCATGTAGAAAGCATGGTGAGACTGCGGCTAGCTGAGTTAGCAGCAACTAAACTAAAACAGTTAGAGCCTGGAGATTAGTTAGGTTTTAAGTACAAATGTCAAAACATATATTGTTTGAGTGGAAGTTTCAATAAAGCCGGGCTAATTAGGAAAGAAAATGAAGGGATCTAGAAGTGAGAAAAGAACCTGGTTTAAGCTGGATTGAGATTGAGAATCGGGTTCATGAATTTGCCTCTGGAGGCAAACGTCATCCTCAAAGAGAGGCCATATTTCAAAACTTGAAGAACTGATAGGGCAGCTAAAGGGATGGGCTATGTGCCAGAGACAAGTTTGGCCTTGCATGATATAGAAGAGAGCACAAAGAGGAACAGTTGTACCATCATAGTGAGAAGTTGGCTTTGGTGTTTGCCATAATGAATCGAGGCAGTTTGTGTCGTGAAAGGAGCATAATAAGAATTATGAAGAATATTCGTGATTTGTGTTGACTGCCATAATTTCATGAAGTTGGCATCAGATCTGCTTGAAAAAGGAAATTGTTGTGAGAGACTCGAACCGCTTCCACCATTTCAAAGATAGAATATGCTCTTGCAATGACTACTGGTGAAAAACTAGTATCACTGAGAAAACATCAACCTGATTCGCACTTTGTTTTGCTCTGGGTTAATCATTACCCTCATGTGGGGATGATATTGTATCTTGCCGTCAAGTTTCCAGGAATTAACTCAATTGATCTACAGGAATTTTAGGTGGAAAAGCCATCATGATCTCATTGGTTTATCTTCAAATATAATGTCAGTTTGTCACATTGGGAAATAGCAGAGTTGGTGCCTAAGGCAAGTAACAGAATTAGCGGATTTACGCCTGGAATCTTGGAAGGTGTTCACTTCCTAAGAATGGTTGTGCTCCTAAAAGCAATGTGGATTGTGCCGGTCGGGGGGGCTCAGCTGACTTTCAGCCAAAATTCTTCATGGGATGATTTTCAGAAGAAATTACGCTGAAAAAGTGGGGCTAGATTTATGCACTCCAAGGACATGGTGTTATAGCCTTATGTCTAAGTTGGAAAGATTATTTGACCTGCAAGTTTGAACTTGGAAATTT
>JASUUG010000746.1:0-158310 GCA_030449905.1 Luvunga scandens | reverse complement strand
CAGCCACCCCCTGGCCAAGGCCTAGTCACGCGTCCACCCCGCTGCCAAGGCCTGGGCACGCAGCCACCCCGCGGCCAAGGCCAAGGCCGTGTGCTGTCGCTCACGGATCTTGGCCAACTTTCGCGTTTCCGGGGCGGTGCGGGATTTTGGGGTGATGCATTAGATACGTGCGACAGTCGAACGTCGGAAAAGAGGGGAGTCGATTTCGAGGCCCGAACCTCGTTTTACGGCCGATTTACCGAGGGTTTGGGGGTGCGAAAAGGGGACGAAACGTGCCCTCGAATTGGTCCGATTGTGGTAGAACTGGGACGGGGGCCTCCTCACGGCGCAAGTACTGCTTTCCGCTCGAAGAAATTACAAAAATAATGCGGGAGGCCCTGCGCCCATTTTTCCGCCAGAAAAGGCCAAAATCCGTGAGCTATAGCACACGGATTGTGGCCAAATTTCGCGTTTTGGGGTCGGCGTCGGATTTTGGGCTGGCGTCGTCGGGTTTGGTGGGAGTCGGTGGCGGGAGAAAACGGAATCCAATTCCGAGCTCCAAAACTCGTTTTACGGCCATCTTACCGGCAGCGAACGGGTGCCCAAACGGGTGGGCCAACTCGTCCGATTCAGGCAAAACCGGAGAAAGAAGTGGAAGGTAGGTGTGGATCTCAGTTTTGGTCCAAGAATACGAAGAAACGGCGAAGACCGTGTGCTCACATTTTGGCCAAATTCTCACCCGCGGCCAAGGCCAAGCCACGCAGCCACCCCGCGGCCAACGCCAAGGCACAGGGCCACGCTCGAGCTCCCTTTCCTTGCCTCGGGAACGCGGCCGGAGTGTGTGTTGTGTGTGTGCTGCATTTCGAGCAAGTCACGGAGCCAGCCCGCGGCCAAGGGCAAGGCCGAGGCACGTAGCCACCCCGTGGCCAAGGCCAAGGCATGCGTCCACCCCGCGGCCAAGGCCATGGCACCCAGCCAGCCCGCGGCCAAGGCCTAGGCACGCAGCCAGCCCGCGGCCAAGGCCTTGGCACGCAGCAACCCTGAGGCCAAGGCCAAGGCCATGGCACGCAGCCACCCCGCGGCCAAGGCAAAGGCCATGGCACGCAGCCACCCCGCGGCCAAGGCCAAGGCCGTGTGCTGTAGCTCACGGATCTTGGCCAACTTTCGCGTTTCCGGGGCGGTGCGGGATTTTGGGGTGATGCATTAGATACGTGCGACAGTCGAGCGTTGGAAAAGAGGGGAGTCGATTTCGAGGTCCGAACCTCATTTTACGGCCATTTTACCGAGGGTGCGGGGGTGCGAAAAGGGAACGAAACGTGCCCGCGAATTGGTCCGATTGTGGTAGAACTGGGCCGGGGGCCTCCTCACGGCGCAAGTACTGGGTCGGGTTTGGTGCAAGTCTTTGGCGGGAGAAAACGGAATCCAATTCCGAGCTCCGAAACTCGTTTTGCGGCCATCTTACCGGCAGCGAACGGGTGCCCAAACGGGTGGGCCCACTCGTCCAATTCAGGCAAAACCGGAGAAAGAAGTGGAAGGTAGGTGTGGATCTCAGTTTTTGGTCCAAGAATACGAAGAAACGGCGAGGACCGTGTGCTCACATTTTGGCCAAATGCTCGCCCGCGGCCAAGGCCAAGCCATGCAGCCACCCCGCGGCCAACGCCAAGGCACAGGGCCACGCTAGAGCTCCCTATCCTTGCCTCGGGAGCGCGGCCGGAGTGTGTGTTGTGTGTGTGTGAGAGTGTGCGACCTGCCTTGGTCGCGAGCATGTGCTGCATTTCGAGAAAGGCACGTAGCCAGCCCGCTGCCCAGGCCAAGGCCTAGGCACGCAGCCACGCCGTGGCCAAGTCCTAGGCACGCGTCCACCCCGCGGCCAAGGCCATGGCACCCAGCTAGCCCACGGCCAAGGCCTAGGCACGCAGCAACCCCGTGGCCAAGGCCTTGGCACACAGCGAACCGGTGGCCAAGGCCAAGGCCTTGGCAGCCAGCCACCCCGCGGCCAAGGCCTAGGCACGCAGCCACCCCGCAGCCAAGGCCAAGGCCGTGTGCTGTCGCTCACGGATCTTGGCCAACTTTCCCGTTTCCGGGGTGGTGCGGGATTTTGGGGTGATGCATTAGATACGTGCGACAGTCGAACGTCGGAAAAGAGGGGAGTCGATTTCGAGGTCCGAACCTCGTTTTACAGCCGATTTACCGAGGGTGCGAGGGTGCGAAAAGGCGACGAAACGTGCCCTCGAATTGGTCCGATTGTGGTAGAACTGGGCCGGGGGCCTCCTCACGGCGCAAGTACTGCTTTCCGCTCGAAGAAATGGCAAAAATAATGCGGGAGGCTTTGCGGCCCTTTTTCCGCCAGAAAAGGCCAAAATCCGTGAGCTATAGCACACGGATTGTGGCCATATTTCGCGTTCGGAGGCAGCGTGGGATTTTGGGCTGGCGTGGTCGGGTTTGGTGGGAGTCGGTGGCGGGACAAAACGGAATCCAATTCCGAGCTCCGAAACTCGTTTTACGGCCATCTTACCGGCAGCGAACGGGTGCCCAAACGGGTGGGCCCACTCATCCGATTCAGGCAAAACCAGAGAAAGAAGTGGAAGGTAGGTGTGGATCTCAGTTTTTGGTCCAAGAATACGAAGAAACGACGAGGACCGTGTGCTCACATTTTGGCCAAATGCTCGCCCGCGGCCAAGGCCAAGCCACGCAGCCACCCCGCGGCCAACGCCAAGGCACAGGGCCACGCTAGAGCTCCCTATCCTTGCCTCGGGAGCGCGGCCGGAGTGTGTGTTGTGTGTGTGTGAGAGTGTGCGACCTGCCTTGGTCGCGAGCATGTGCTGCATTTCGAGAAAGGCACGTAGCCAGCCCGCTGCCAAGGCCAAGGCCTAGGCACGCAGCCACGCCGTGGCCAAGTCCAAGGCACGCGTCGACCCCGCGGCCAAGGTCATCGCAACCAGCCAGCCCGCGGCCAAAGCCTTGGCACGCAGCCAGCCCGCGGCCAAGGGCAAGGCCGTGTGCTGTAGCTCACGGATATTGGCCAGCTTTCGCGTTTCCAGGGCGCTGCGGGATTTTGGGGTGATGCATTAGATACGTGCAACAGTCGAACGTCGGAAAAGAGGGGAGTCCTTTTCGAGGTCCGAACCTCGTTTTACGGCCGATTTACCGAGGGTGCGCGGGTGCGAAAAGGGGACGAAATGTGCCCTCGAATTGGTCCGATTGTGGTAGAACTGGGCCGGGGGCCTCCTCACGGCGCAAGTACTGCTTTCCGCTCGAAGAAATGGCAAAAATAATGCGGGAGGCTTTGCGCCCCTTTTTCCGCCAGAAAAGGCCAAAATCCGTGAGCTATAGCACACGGATTGTGGCCATATTTCGCGTTCGGGGGCAGCGTGGGATTTTGGGCTGGCGTGGTCGGGTTTGGTGGGAGTCGGTGGCGGGACAAAACGGAATCCAATTCCGAGCTCCGAAACTCGTTTTACGGCCATCTTACCGGCAGCGAACGGGTGCCCAAACGGATGGGCTCACTCATCCGATTCAGGCAAAACCAGAGAAAGAAGTGGAAGGTAGGTGTGGATCTCAGTTTTTGGTCCAAGAATACGAAGAAACGACGAGGACCGTGTGCTCACATTTTGGCCAAATGCTCACCCGCGGCCAAGGCCAAGCCACGCAGCCACCCCGCGGCCAACGACAAGGCACAGGGCCACGCTCAAGCTCCCTATCCTTGCCTCAGGAGCGCGGCCGGAGTGTGTGTTGTGTGTGCGTGAGAGTGTGCGACCTGCCTTGGTCGCTAGCATGTGCTGCATTTCGAGCAAGGCACGGAGCCAGCCCGCGGCCAAGGCCAAGGCCGAGGCACGCAGCCACCCCGTGGCCAAGGCCAAGGCACGCGTCGACCCCGCGGCCAAGGCCATGGCAACCAGCCAGCCCGCGGCCAAGGCCATGGCACCCAGCCAGCCCGCGTTCAAGGCCTAGGCACGCAGCCAGCCGGCGGCCAAAGCCTTGGCACGCAGCCAGCCCGCGGCCAAGGGCAAGGCCGTGTGCTGTAGCTCACGGATATTGGCCAACTTTCGCGTTTCCAGGGCGCTGCGGGATTTTGGGGTGATGCATTAGATACGTGCAACAGTCGAACGTCGGAAAAGAGGGGAGTCGATTTCGAGGTCCAAACCTCGTTTTACGGCCGATTTACCGAGGTTGCGGGGGTGCGAAAAGGGGACGAAACGTGCCCTCGAATTGGTCCGATTGTGGTAGAACTGGGCCGGGGCCTCCTCACGGCGCAAGTACTGCTTTCCGCTCGAAGAAATGGCAAAAATAATGCGGGAGGCCCTGCGCCCATTTTTCACCCGGAAAAGGCCAAAATCCGTGAGCTATAGCACACGGATTGTGGCCAAATTTCGCGTTTCTGGGGTGGCGTGGGATTTTGGGCTGGCGTGGTCGGGTTTGGTGGGAGTCGGTGGCGGGAGAAAATGGAATATAATTCCGAGCTCCGAAACTCGTTTTACGGCGATCTTACCGGCAGCGAACGGGTGCCCAAACGGGTGGGCCAACTCGTCCGATTCAGGCAAAACCGGAGAAAGAAGTGGAAGGTAGGTGTGGATCTCAGTTTTTGGTCCAAGAATACGAAGAAACGGGAAGGACCGTGTGCTCACATTTTGGCCAAATACTCGCCCGCGGCCAAGGCACTTGGCCACCCCGCGGCCAAGGCCTTGGCACCCAGCCACCCCGCGGCCAAGGCCTAGGCACGCAGCAACCCCGCGGCCAAGGCCTAGGCACGCAGCAACCCCGCGGCCAAGGCCAAGGCCTTGTGCTGTCGCTCACGGATCTTGGCCAACTTTCGCGTTTCCGGGGCGGTGCGGGATCTTGGGGTGATGCATTAGATACGTGCGACAGTCGAAAGTGGGAAAAGTGGGGAGTCGATTTCGAGGTCCGAACCTCGTTTTACGGCCGATTTAACGAGGGTGCGGGGGTGCGAAAAGGGGACGAAACGTGCCCTCGAATTGGTCCGATTGTGGTAGAACTGGGCCGGGGTCCCCCTCAAGGTGCAAGTACGGTTTTCCGCTCGAAGAAATGGCAAAAATAATGCGGGAGGCCCTGCGCCCATTTTTCCCCCGGAAAAGGCCAAAATCCGTGAGCTATAGCACACGGATTGTGGCCAAATTTCGCGTTTCTGGGGCAGCGTGGGATTTTGGGCTGGCGTGGTCGGGTTTGGTGGGAGTCGGTGGCGGGAGAAAACGGAATCCAATTCCGAGCTCCGAAACTCAGTTTACGGCGATCTTACCGGCAGCGAACAGGTGCCCAAACTGGTGGGCCCACTCGTCCGATTCAGGCAAAACCGGAGAAAGAAGTGGAAGGTACGCGTCCACCCCGCGGCCAAGGCCATGGCACCCAGCTAGCCCGCGGCCAAGGCCTAGGCACGCAGCCACCCCGTGGCCAAGGCCTTGGCACACAGCCACCCGGTGGCCAAGGCCAAGGCCATGGCACCCAGCCACCCCGCGGCCAAGGCCTAGGCACGCAGCCAGCCCGCGGCCAAGGGCAAGGCCGTGTGCTGTAGCTCACGGATATTGGCCAACTTTCGCGTTTCCAGGGCGCTGCGGGATTTTGGGGTGATGCATTAGATACGTGCAACAGTCGAACGTCGGAAAAGAGGGGAGTCGATTTCGAGGTCCGAACCTCGTTTTACGGCCGATTTACCGAGGTTGCGGGGGTGCGAAAAGGGGACGAAACGTGCCCTCGAATTGGTCCGATTGTGGTAGAACTAGGGCGGGGGCCTCGTCATGGCGCAAGTACTGCTTTCCACTCGAAGAAATGGCAAAAATAATGCGGGAGGCCCTGCGCCCATTTTTCCCCCGGAAAAGGCCAAAATCCGTGAGCTATAGCACATGGATTGTGGCCAAATTTCGCGTTTCGGCGGCGGCGTGGGATTTTGGGCTGGCATGGTCGGGTTTTGTGGGAGTCGGTGGCGGGAGAAAACGGAATCCAATTCTGAGCTCCGAAACTCGTTTTCCGGCCATCTTACCGGCAGCGAACGGGTGCCCAAATGGGTGGGCCCAATCGTCCGATTCAGGCAAAACCGGAGAAAGAAGTGGAAGGTAGGTGTGGATCTCAGTTTTTGGTCCAAGAATACGAAGAAACGGCGAGGACCGTGTGCTCACATTTTGGCCAAATGCTAGCCCGCGGCCAAGGCCAAGCCATGCAGCCACCCCGCGGCCAACGCCAAGGCACACGGCCACGCTCGAGCTCCCTATCCTTGCCTCGGGAGCGTGGCCGGAGTGTGTGTTGTGTGTGCGTGAGAGTGTGCGACCTGGCTTGGTCGCGAGCATATGCTGCATTTCGAGAAAGGCACGTAGCCAGCCCGCGGCCAAGGCCAAGGCCGAGGCACGCAGCCACCCCGTGGCCAAGGCCTAGGCACGCGTCCACCCCACGGCCAAGGCCGTGGCACCCAGCCAGCCCGCGGCCAAGGCCGTGGCACCCAGCCAGCCCGCGGCCAAGGCCTAGGCACACAGCCACCTCACGGCCAAGGCCTTGGCACCCAGCCACCCCGCGGCCAAGGCCTAGGCACACAGCAACCCCGCGGCCAAGGCCAAGGCCGTGTGCTGTCGCTCACGGATCTTGGCCAACTTTCACATTTTCAGGGCGGTGCGGGATTTTGGGGTGATGCATTAGATACGTGCGACAGTCAAACGTCGGAAAAGACGGGAGTCGATTCCGAGGTCCGAACCCCGTTTTATGGCCGATTAACCGAACGTGCGGGGTGCGAAAAGGGGACTAAATGCGCCCGTGAATTGTTCCGATTGTGGCAAAGCTGGGCCGGGGGCCTCCTCACGCTCCAAGTACTCTTTTCCGCTCGAAGAAATGGCGAACAAGACGCGGGAGGCCCTGGGCCCATGTTTCCCCCGAAATGGCCAAAATCCGTGAGCTATAGCACACGGATTGCGGCCAAATTTCGCGTTTCTGTGGCGGCGTGGGATTTTGGGCTGGTGTTATCGGTATTGGCGGGGGTTCGCCGCGGGAGAAAGCGGAAGCCGATTCCGGGCTCCGAAACTCGTTTTGTGGCTATTTTTCCTGAGTGCGGCGCTCTGTGCCTTGGCCGCAAGCATGTGCTGCATTTCGGCCAAGGCCAAGGCATGCAGCCAGCCCCGCGGCGAAGGCCAACGCCTAGGCACGCAGCCACCCCGCGGCCAAGGTCAAGGCACCCAAGGCCAAGGCACCCAGCCACCGCGCGGCGAAGGCCTAGGCACGCAGCCACCCCGCGGCCAAGGTCAAGGCACCCAAGTCCAAGGCACCCAGCCAGCCCGCGGCGAAGGCCTAGGCACGCAGCCACCCAGCGGCCAAGGCCAAGGCCTAGGCACACCGCCACCCCGCGGCCAAGGCTCCCAGCCAGCCCGCGGCGAAGGCCTAGGCGCGCAGCCACCCCTGCGGCCAAGGCCAACACCTAGGCACACCGCCACCCCGCGGCCAAGGCACCCAGCCTGCCCGCGGCAAAGGCCTAGGCACGCAGCCACCCCGCGGCCAACGCCAAGGCTCCCAACCACCCCGCGGCCGGGGCCAAGGCAAGCAGCCCGCCCGCGCGGCAACCACTGCCAATGCAGAAACCGGGCGGGGCCCAAGCGTCTGTCCGACTTTGTTTGGGCCAAAATTTTAGGAGGTGAGGTATTTCGACTGAAGTTATCTTACGGGACTGAAAAGTTGTTCAAACAGCGCGGATGCTCCGGGCCCCATTTTTCGGGGCAAAATGCTCAAAGACCGTGCGCTGTAGCTCACGGATCTGGGCCAACTTTCTTGTTTTCGGGGCGGTGCGGGATTTTGGGGTTATGCAATAGATACGTGTGACATTTAAACGTCGGAAAAGACGGGAGTCGATTCCGAGGTCCGAACCCCGTTTTACGGCCAATTAACCGAACGTGCGGGGTGCGAAAAGGGGACGAAACGTGCCCGTGAATTGTTCCGATTGTGGCAGCGCTGGGCCGGGGGCCTCCTCACGCTTCAAGTACTCTTTTCCGCTTGAAGAAATGGCGAACAAGACGCGGGAGGCCCTGGGCCCATGTTTCCCCCGAAATGGCCAAAATCCGTGAGCTATATAGCACACGGATTGCAGCCAAATTTCGCGTTTCTGTGGCGGCGTGGGATTTTGGGCTGGTGTTGCCGGTATTGGCGGGGGTTCGCCGCGGGAGAAAGCGGAAGCCGATTCCGGGCACCGAAACTCGTTTTGTGGCTATTTTTCCCGAGGGCGGCGCTCTGTGCCTTGGCCGCAAGCATGTGCTGCATTTCGGCCAAGGCCAAGGCACGCAGCCAGCCCCGCGGCCAAGGCCAACGCCTAGGCAGGAAGCCACCGCAAGGCCAAGGCCAAGGCACCCAGCCAGCCCGCGGCTAACGCCTTGGCACGAAGCCACCCCGCGACCAAGGCCAAGGCTCCCAACCACCCCGCGGCTGGGCCCAAGGCCAACGCCTAGGCACGCAAGGCCAAGGCACCCAGCCAGCCCGTGGCGAAGGCCTAGGCACGCAGCCACCCCGCGGCCAACGCCAAGGCTCCCAACCACCCCGCGGCCGGGGCCAAGGCAAGCAGCCCGCCCGCGCGGCAACCACGGCCAATGCAGAAACCGGGCGGGGCCCAAGCGTCTGTCCGACTTTGTTTGGGCCGAAATTTTAGGAGGTGAGGTATTTCAACTGAAGTTATCTTACGGGACTGAAAAGTTGTTCAAACAGCGCGGATGCTCCGGGCCCCATTTTTCGGGCCAAAATGGCCAAAGACCGTGCGCTGTAGCTCACGGATCTGGGCCAACTTTCTTGTTTTCGGGGCGGTGCGGGATTTTGGGGTTATGCAATAGATACGTGCGACATTTAAATGTCGGAAAAGACGGGAGTCAATTCCGAGGTCCGAACCCCGTTTTACGGCCAATTAACCGAACGTGCGGGGTGCGAAAAGGGGACGAAACGTGCCCGCGAATTGTTCCGATTGTGGCAGAGCTGGGCCGGGGGCCTCCTCACGCTCCAAGTACTCTTTTCCGCTCGAAGAAATGGCGAACAAGACTCGGGAGGCGCTGGGCCCATGTTTCCCCCGAAATGGCCAAAATCCGTGAGCTATAGCACACGGATTGCGGCCAAATTTCGTGTTTCCGTGGCGGCGTGGGATTTTCGGCTGGTGTTGTCAGTATTGCCGGGGGTTCACCGCGGGAGAAAGCGGAAGCCGATTCCGGGCTCCGAAACTCGTTTTGTGGCTATTTTTCCCGAGTGCGGCACTCTGTGCCTTGGCCGCAAGCATGTGCTGCATTTCGGCCAAGGCCAAGGCACGCAGCCAGCCCCGCGGCCAAGGCCAACGTCTAGGCACGCAGCCACCCCGCGGCCAAGGCCAAGGCACCCAGGCAGCCCGCGGCGAAGGCCTAGGCACGCAGCCACCCCGCGGCCAAGGTCAAGGCTCCCAACCACCCCGCGGCCGGGGCACGGGCAAGCAACCCGCCCGCACGCGGCATCCACGGCCAATGCAGAAACCGGGTTGGGCCCAAGCGTCTGTCCGACTTTGTTTGGGCCGAAATTTTAGTAGGTGACGTATTTCGACTGAAGTTATCTTACGGGACTGAAAAGTTGTTCAAACAGCGCGGATGCTCCGGGCCCCATTTTTCGGGCCAAAATGGCCAAAGACCGTGCGCTGTAGCTTACGGATCTGGGCCAACTCTCTTGTTTTCGGGGCGGTGCTGGATTTTGGGGTTATGCATTAGATACGTGCAATAGTCAAACATCGGAAAAGACGGGAGTCGATTCCGAGGTCCGAACCCCGTGTTACGGCCGATTAACCGAACGTTCAGGGTGCGAAAAGGGGAAGAAACGTGCCCGCGAGTTGTTCCGATTGTGGCAGAGCTGGGCCGGGGGCCTCCTCATGCTCCAATTAATCTTTTCAGCTCGAAGAAATGGCGAACAAGACGCGGGGGGCCCTGGGCCCATGTTTGCCCCGAAATGGCCAAAATCCGTGAGCTATAGCACACGGATTGCGGCCAAATTTTGTGTTTCCGTGGCGGCGTGGGATTTTCGGATGGTGTTGTCGGTATTGGTGGGGGTTCGCCGCGGGAGAGAGCGGAAGCCGAATCCGGGCTCCGAAACTCGTTTTGTGGCTATTTTTCCCGAGAGCGCTGCTCTGTGCCTTGGCCGCAAGCATGTGCTGCATTTCGGCCAAGGCCAAGGCACGCAGCCAGCCCTGCGGCCAAGGCCAACGCCTAGGCACACAGCCACCCCGCGGCCAAGGCCAAGGCACCCAGCCAGCCCGCGGCGAAGGCCTAGGCACGCAGCCAGCCCGCGGCCAAGGCCAAGGCTCCCAACCACCCCGCGGCCGGGGCCAAGGCAAGCAACCCCCCCGCGCGCGGCATCCACGGCCAATGCAGAAACCGGGCGGGGCCCAAGCGTCTGTCCGACTTTGTTTGGGCCGAAATTTTAGGAGATGAAGTATTTCGCCTGAAGTTTTCTTACGGGACTGAAAAGTTGTTCAAACAGCGCGGATGCTCCAGGCCCCATTTTTCGGGCCAAAATGGCCAATGACCGTGTGCTGTATCTCACGGATCTGTGCCAACTTTCTTGTTTTCAGGGCGGCGCGGGATTTTGGGGTTATGCATTAGATACGTGCGACAGTCAAACGTCGGAAAAGACGGGAGTCGATTCCGAGGTCCGAACCCCGTTTTACGGCCGATTCACCGAACGTGCGGGGTGCGAAAAGGGGACGAAACGTGCCCGCGAATTGTTCCGATTGTGGAAGAGCTGGGCCGGGGGCCTCCTCACGCTCCAAGTACTCTTATCCGCTCGAAGAAATGGTGAACAAGACGCGGGAGGCCCTGGGCCAATGTTTCCCACTATATGGCCAAAATCCGTGAGCTATAGCACACGGATTGCGGCCAAATTTCGCGTTTCCGTGGCGGCGTGGGATTTTCGGCTGGTGTTGTCAGTATTGGCAGGAGTTCGCCGCGGGAGAAAGCGGAAGCCGATTCCGAGCTCCGAAACTCGTTTTGTGGCTATTTTTCCCGAGTGCGGCGCTCTGTGCCTTGGCCGCAAGCATGTGCTGCATTTCGGCCAAGGCCAAGGCACGCAGCCAGCCCCGCTGCCAAGGCCAACGCCTAGGCACGCAGCCACCCCGCGGCCAAGTCCAAGGCACCCAGCCAGTCCGCGGCGAAGGCCTAGGCATGCAGCCACCCCGCGGCCAAGGCCAAGGCTCCCAGCCACCCTGCGGCCGAGGCCAAGGCAAGAAGCCCACCCGCGCGCGGCATCCACGGCCAATGCAGAAACCGGGCGGGACCCAAGCGTCTGTCCGACTTTGTTTGGGCCGAAATTTTAGGAGGTGACGTATTTCGACTGAAGTTATCTTACGGGACTGAAAAGTTGTTCAAACAGCGCGGATGCTCCGGGCCCCATTTTTCGGGCCAAAATGGCCAAAGACCGTGCGCTGTAGCTCACGGATCTGGGCCAACTTTCTTGTTTTCGGGGCAGTGCGGGATTTTGGGGTTATGCATTAGATACGTGCGACAGTCAAACGTCGGAAAAGACGGGAGTCGATTCCGAGGGCCGAACCCCGTTTTACGGCCGATTAACCGAACGTGCGGGGTGGCTGCGGGGTGGCTGCGTGCCAAGGCCTTGGCCGCGGGCTGGCTGCGTGCCTAGGCCTTGGCCGTGGACTGGCTGGGTGCCATGGCCTTGGCCGCGGGCTGGCTGGGTGCCATGGCCTTGGCCGCGGGGTGGACAAACCCGACTCCCACCAAACCCGACGACGCCAGCCCAAAATCCCACGCCGCCCCCTAAACGCGAAATTTGGCCATAATCCGTGTGCTATAGCTCACGGATTGTGGCCTTTTTTGGCGGAAAAATGGGCGCAGGGCCTCCCACATTATTTTTACCATTTCTTCGAGTGGAAAGCAGTACTTGCGCCGTGAGGAGGCCCCCGGCCCAGTTCTACCACAATCGGACCAATTCGAGGGCACGTTTCGTCCCCTTTTCGCACCCCCGCACCCTTGGTAAATCGGCCGTAAAACGAGGTTCGGACCTCGTAATCGACTCCCCTCTTTTCCAACGTTCGACTGTCGCACGTATCTAATGCATCACCCCAAAATCCCGCACTGCCCCAGAAACGCGAAAGTTGGCGAAGATCCGTGAGCGACAGCACACGGCCTTGGCCTTGGCCGCGGGGTGGCTGGGTGCCATGGCCTTGGCCTTGGCCACCGGGTGGCTGTTTGCCAAGGCCTTGGCCGCGGCGTGGCTGCGTGCCTAGGCCTTGGCCGCGGGCTGGCTGGGTGCCAAGGCCTTGGCCTTGGCCGCGGCGTGGCTGCGTGCCTAGGCCTCGACCGCGGGGTGGCTGGGTGCCATGGCCTTGGCCGCAGGGTGGACGAGTGCCTTGGCCTTGGCCACGGGGTGGATGCGTGCTTCGGCCTTGGCCTTGGCCGCGGGCTGGCTCCGTGCCTTGCTCGAAATGCAGCACATGCTCGCGACCAAGGCAGGTCGCACACTCTCACGCACACAAAACACACACTCCGGCCGCGCTCCCGAGGCAAGGATAGGGAGCTCGAGCATGCCCTGTGCCTTGGCGTTGGCCGCGGGGTGGCTGCGTGGCTTGGCCTTGGCCGCGGGCGAGCATTTGGCCAAAATGTGAGCACACGGTCCTCGCCGTTTCTTCGTATTTTTGGACCAAAAACGGACATCCACACCTACCTTCCACTTCTTTCCCCGGTTTTGCCTGAATCGGACGAGTTGGCCCACCCGTTTGGGCACCCGTTCGCTGCCGGTAAGATGGCCATAAAACGAGATTCCGAGCTCGGAATTGATTCGTTTCTCCCGCCACTGACTCCCACCAAACCCGACCACGCCAGCCCAAAATTCCACACCGCCCCCTAAACGCGAAATTTGGCCCCAATCCGTCTGCTATAGCTCACGGATTTTGGCCTTTTCTGGTGGAAAAATGGGCGCAGGGCCTCCCGCATAATTTTCGCCATTTCTTCGAGCGGAAAACAGTACTTGCGCCGTGAGGAGGCTCCCGGCCCAGTTCTACCACAATCGGACCAATTCGCGGGCACGTTTCGTCCCCTTTTCGAACCCCCGCACCCTCGGTAAATCGGCCGTAAAACGAGGTTCGGACCTCGAAATCGACTCCCCTCTTTTCCGACGTTCGACTGTCGCACGTATCTAATGCATCACCCGAAAATCCCGCACCGCCCTGGAAACGCGAAAGTTGGACAAGATCAGTGAGCTACAGCACAAGGCCTTGGCCTTGGCCACGGGGTGGCTGCGTGCCATGGCCTTGGCCTTGGCCGCGGGGTGGCCGCGTGCCATGGCCTTGGCCTTGGCCTTGGGGTGGCTGCGTGCCAAGGCCTTGGCCGCGGGCTGGCTGCGTGCCATGGCCTTGGCCGCGGGCTGGCTGGGTGCCATGGGCTTGGCCGCGGGGTGGACGCGTGCCTTGGCCTTGGCCACGGGGTGGCTGCGTGCCTCGGCCTTGGCCTTGGCCGCGGGCTGGCTCCGTACCTTGCTCCAAATGCAGCACATGCTCGCGACCAAGGCAGGTCGCACACTGTCACGCACACACAACACACACTCGGGCTGCGCTCCCGAGGCAAGGATAAGGAGCTCGAGCGTGGCCCTCTGCCTTGGCGTTGGCCGCGGGGTGGCTGCGTGGCTTGGCCTTGGCCACGGGGTGGCTGTGTGCCTCGGCCTTGGGCTTGGCCGCGGGCTGGCTCCGTGCCTTGCTCGAAATGCAGCACATGCTCGCGACCAAGGCAGGACGCACACTCTCACGCACACACAACTCACACTCCGGCCCCGCTCCCGAGGCAAGGATAGGGAGCTCGAGCATGGCCTTGAGCCTTGGCGTTGGCCGCGGGGTGGCTGCATGGCTTGGCCTTGCCGCGGGTGAGCATTTGCCCAAAATGTGAGCACACGGTCCTCGCCGTTTCTTCGTATTCTTGGACCAAAAACTGACATCCACACCTACCTTCCACTTCTTTCGCCGGTTTTGCCTCAATCGGACGAGTGGCCCACCCGTTTGGTGCCGGTAAATGGGCCGTAAAACGAGGTTCAGACCACGAAATCGACTCCCCTCTTTTCCAACGCTCGACTGTCGCACGTATCTAATGCATCACCTCAAAATCCCGCACCGCCCCGGAAACGCAAAAGTTGGCCAAGATCCGGGAGCTACAGCACACGGCCTTGCCCTTGGCCGCGGGGTTGCTGCGTGCCATGGCATTGGCCGCGGGGTGGACTCGTGCCTTGGCCTTGGCCACGCGGTGGCTGCGTGCCTCGGCCTTGGCCTCGGCCGCGGGCTGGCTCCTTGCCTTGCTCAAAATGCAGCCCATCCTCGCCGTTTCTTCGTATTCTTGGACCAAAAACTGAGATCCACACCTACCTTCCACTTCTTTCTCCGGTTTTGCCTGAATCGGACGAGTGGGCCCACCCGTTTGGGCACCCGTTCGCTGCCGGTAAGATGGCCGTAAAACGAGTTTCGGAGCTCGGAATCGGATTCCGTTTTCTCCCGCCACCGACTCCCACCAAACCCAACCACGCCAGCCGAAAATCCCACGCCGCCCCCGAAACGCGAAATTTTGCCACAATCTGTGTGCTATAGCTCACGGATTTTGGCCTTTTCCGGGGGAAAAATTGGAGCAGGGCCTCCCGCATTATTTTCGCCATTTCTTCGAGTGGAAAACAGTACTTGTGCCGTGAGGAGGCCCCCGGCCCAGTTCTACCACAATCGGACCAATTCGCAGGCACGTTTCGTCCCCTTGTCGCACCCCGGCACATTCAGTAAATCAGACGTAAAACGAGGTTCGGACCTCGCAATCGACTCTCGTCTTCTCCGACGTTCGACTGTCGCACGTATCTAATGCATCACCCCAAAATCCCGCCACACCCCGGAAACACGAAAGTTGGCCAAGATCCGTGAGCTACAGCACACAGCCTTGGCCGCGGAGTGGCTGCGTGCCTAGGCCTTGGCCGCGGGGTGGCTGGGTGCCATGGCCTTGGACTTGGCCGCGGGCTGGCTGCGTGCCATGCTCGAAATGCAGCACATGCTCGCGACCAAGGCACGTCGCACACTCTCGCGCACACACAATACACACTTGGGCCGTGCTCCCGGGGCAAGGATAGGGAGCTCGAGCGTGGCCCTGTGCCTTGGCCTTTGCCGCGGGGTGGCCGCGTGGCTTGGCCGCGGGGTGGCCGCGTGCCTTGGCCGCGGGGTGGCCGTGTGCCTTGGCCGCGGGGTGGCCGCGTGCCTTGGCCGCGGGCGAGCATTTGGCCAAAATGTGAAAACACGGTCCTCGCCGTTGCTTCGTATTCTTGGACCAAAAACTGAGATCCACACCTACCTTCCACTTCTTTCTCCGGTTTTGCCTGAATCCGACGAGTTGGCCCACCCGTTTGGGCACCCGTTCCCTGCCGGTAAAATGGCCGTAAAACGAGTTTCGGAGCTCGGAATTGGATTCCGTTTTCTCCCGCCACCGACTCCCACCAAACCCGACCACGCCAGCCAAAAATCCCACGCCGCCCCTGAAACACGAAATTTGGCGGCCCGAGTGTGTGTTGTGTGTGCGTGACAGTGTACGACCTGCCTTGGTCGCGAGCATATGCTGCATTTCGGGCAAGGCACGGAGTCAGCCCGCGGCTAAGGCCAAGGCCGAGGCACGCAGCCACCCCGCGGCAAAGGCAAAGGCACGCGTCCACCCCGCGGCCAAGGCCATGGCACCCAGCCAGCCCGCGGCCAAGGCCATGGCACCCAGCCAGCCCACGGCCAAGGCCTAGGCACGCAGCCAGCCCGCGGCCAAGGCCTTGGCACGCAGCCACCCCGAGGCCAAGGCCATGGCACCCAGCCACCCCGTGGACAAGGCCTAGGCACGCGTCCACCCCGCGGCCAAGACCATGGCACCCAGCCAGCCCGCGGCCAAGGCCTAGGCACGCAGCCACCCGGCGGCCAAGGCCTTGGCACACAGCCACCCCGTGGCCCCGGCCAAGGCCATGGCATCCAGCCACCCCGCGGCCAAGGCCAAGGCCGTGTGCTGTCGCTCACGGATCTTCGCCAACTTTCGCGTTTCCAGGGCGGCGCGGGATTTTGGGGTGATGAATTAGATATGTGCGACAGTCGAACGTCGGAAAAGAGGGGAGTTGATTTCGAGGTCCGAACCTTGTTTTACGGCCGATTTACCGAGGGTGCGGCGGTGCGAAAAGGGGACGAAACGTGCCCTGGAATTGGTCCGATTGTGGTAGAACTGGGCCGGGGGCCTCCTCACAGTGCTAGTACTGTTTTCCTCTCGAAGAAATGGCGAAAATAATGCGGGAGGTCCTGCGCCCATTTTTCCGCCCGAAAAGGCCAAAATCCGTGAGCTATAGCACACGGATTGCCGCCAAATTTCGCGTTTCGGGCGGCGTGGATTTTTGGCCGGCGTTGTCGGGTTTGGTGGGAGTAGGTGGCGGGAGAAAACGGAATCCAATTCCGAGCTCCGAAACTCGTTTTACGGCCATTTTACCGCCAGAGAACGGGTGCCCAAACGGGTGAGCCAACTCCTCGGATTCAGGCAAAACCAGAGCAAGAAGTGGAAGGTAGGTGTGGATCTCAGTTTTTGGTCCAAGAATACGAAGCAACGGCGAGGACCGTGTGCTCACATTTTGGCCAAATGCTCGCCCACGGCCAAGGCCAAGGCCAAGGCACGCGGCCACCCCGCGGCCAAGGCCAAGGCCTAGGCACAGGGCCACGCTCGAGCTCCCTATCCTTGCCCCGGGAGCGCAGCCCAAGTGTGTGTTGTGTGTGCGCGAGAGTGTCCGACGTGCCTTGGTCGCAAGCATGTGCTGCATTTCGAGCAAGGCACGCAGCCAGCCCGCGGCCAAGGCCAAGGCCATGGCACCCAGCCACCCTGCGGCCAAGGCCTAGGCACGCAGCCACCCCACGGCCAAGGCCAAGGCCAAGGCACGCTGCCACCCCGTGGCGAAGGCCAAGGCCATGGCACCCAGCCACGCCGCTGCCAAGGCCTAGGCACGCAGCCACCCCGCAGCCAAGCCCGGGTGATGCAGGTCACGGATCCTGGCCAACTTTCGCGTTTCCGAGGCGGGGCGGGAATTTGGGGTGATGCATCAGATGTGTGTGACAGTCGAACGTCGGAGAAGACGGGAGTCGATTCCGAGGTCCGAACCTCGTTTTACGGCCGATTTACCGAGCGTGCAGGGGTGCGAAAAGGGGACGAAACGTGCCCGCGAATTGGTCCGTTTGTGGTAGAACTGGGCCGGGGGCCTCCTCACGGTCCTAGTACTGTTTTACGCTCGAAGAAATGGCGAAAATAATGCGGGAGGCCCTGCGCCAATTTTTCCGCTCAAAAAACGTGGGATTTTTGTTTGGCGTGGTCGGGTTTGGTGGGAGTCGGTGGCGGGAGAAAAGGGAATCCAATTCCGAGCTCCGAAACTCGTTTTACGGCCATTTTACCACCAGAGAACGGGTGCCCAAACGGGTGGGCCAACTCGTCCGATTCAGGCAAAACCGGAGAAAGAAGTGGAAGGTAGGTGTGGATCTCAGTTTTTGGTCCAAGAATACGAAGCAACGGCGAGGACCGTGTGCTCAAATTTTGGCCAAATGCTCACCCGCGGCCAAGGCACGCGGCCACCCCGCGGCCAAGGCCAAGGCACAGGGCCACGCTCGAGCTCCCTATCCTTGCCCCGGGAGCGCGGCCCAAGTGTGTGTTGTGTGTGCGCGAGAGTGTACGACGTGCCTTGGTCGCGAGCATGTGCTGCATTTCGGGCAAGGCACGCAGCCAGCCCGCGGCCAAGGTCAAGGCACGCAGCTACCCCACAGCCAAGGCCAAGGCATGGAGCCCGCACGCAGCCCGCACGCGCACGGCATCTACGGCCAATGCATATAGCGGGCGTGGCCCAAGCATCTGTCCGACTTTGTTTGGGCCGAAATTTTAGGAGGTGACGTATTTCGACCGAAGTTATCTTACGGGACTCAAAAGTGGGGGAAACAGCGCGGAAGCTCCGGGCCCCATTTTTCGGGCCAAAATGGCCAAAGACCGTGTGCTGTAGCTCGCGGATCTGGTCCAACTTTCGTGCCCCGGCCAATGCCCAGGTATGGTGCAGCCAACGCGCGCTCCCGAGGCAAGGATAGGGAGCTTGAGTGTGGCCCCGTGCCTTGGCCGTGAGCACCCGTTTTGCCCCCCACTCCCAGCATGCCACGTGAGGCCAAAAACACCTCTTTTCATGCTACGAAATATTTTTCTCTTTTTATTTAATAGTATTTCACATTTTTTTCTACCATCATGGAAAAAATCACACCGTAATTCAATATACTTTTTTTTTGGGGGGGTGACAGTCAGCTCAAGGACTGGTGGTGTCTACTGCTGGTGGGTCCAAAATTGCTCTAATACCTCGATTGTCGATTGCATATATATCCTAATATGCAGCAGAAAATAATTTTTAAATTAAATGTGAAATATTCAGATATGTTGTTTTTGAAATTAATGTAATAATATTTGAAGAGAATATTCGAAGCTTTAGCTCTCGCTTGAACCCCTAACATGTAGGTCAAAAATGCAAATAAATTTTCAAGCCTACCATTGAGACAACTTAAAATATCAATATACAACTCGCAAATAAAATTTATATTTGGATCTAAGATACAAATTAATTATAAATCAAATAATTAACGATTTCACATCACAATTGGACATTTAAGTTGCTGCTTTCTATGGTCAAATCCAAATTAAAATGTCTTATTGTTGAAAAAAGTTAGGGTTAAAAAATTCGTGCTACAAAAAATGTGTGAAAACATAAGAGAAACACAAAATTAAGGTTCGGGAAAGCCCCGCAAGCTCCTACGAGAGGCCTTGCGCCCATTTTTCCGCCCGAAAAGGCCAAATTCCGTGAGCTATAGCACACGGATTGTGACCAAATTTAGTGTTTCGGGGGCGGCGTGGGAATTTTGGCTGGCATGGTCGGGTTTGGTGGGAGTCGGTGGCGGGAGAAAACGGAATCCAATTCCGAGCTCCGAAACTCGTTTTACGGCCATTTTACCGCCAGAGAACGGGTGCCCAATCGGGTGGGCCAACTCCTCCGATTCAGGCAAAACCGGAGAAAGAAGTGGAAGGTAGGTGTGGATCTCAGTTTTTGGTCCAAGAATACGAAGCAACGGCAAGGACCGTGTGCTCACATTTTGGCCAAATGCTCGCCTGCGGCCAAGGCACGCGGCCACCCCGGGGCCAAGGCCAAGGCACAGGGCCACACTCGAGCTCCCTATCCTTGCCCCGGGAGCGCGGCCCAAGTTTGTGTTGTGTGTGCGCGAGAGTGTGCGACGTGCCTTGGTCGCGCGCATGTGCTGCATTTCGAGCAAGGTACGCAACCAGCCCTCGGCCAAGGCCAAGGCACGCAGCCACCCCGCCGCCACGGCCAAGGCCATGGCACACAGCCAGCCCGCGGCCAAGGCCTAGGCACGCAGCCAGCCCGCGGCCAAGGCCTAGGCACGCAGCCAGCCCGCGGCCAAGGCCAAGACCATGGCACCCAGCCACCCCGCGGCCAAGGCCTAGGCACGCAGCCACCGCGTGGCCAAGACCAAGCCCTAGGCACGCAGCCAGCCCGCGGCCAAGGCCAAGGCCATGGAACCCAGCCACCCCGCGGCCAAGGCCTAGGGTCGCAGCCACCCCGCGGCCAAGGCCATGGCACCCAGCCACCCCGCGGCCAAGGCAAGGCACGCAGCCACCCCGCGGCCAAGGCCTAGGCACACATCCACCCCGCGGCCAAGGCCAAGGCACAGGGCCACGCTCGAGCTCCCTATCCTTGCCCCGGGAGCGCGGCCCAAGTTTGTGTTGTGTGTGCGCGAGAGTGTGCGACGTGCCTTGGTCGCAAGCATGTGCTGCATTTTGAGCAAGGCACGCAGCCAGCCCGCGGCCAAGGCCAAGACCATGGCACCCAGCCACCCCGCGGCCAAGACCATGGCACCCAGCCACCCCGCGGCCAAGGCCTAGGCACGCAGCCACCCCGTGGCCAAGGCCAAGGCCTAGGCACGCAGCCACCCCGCGGCCAAGGCCAAGGCCATGGCACCCAGCCACCCCGCGGCCAAGGCCTAGGCACGCAGCCACCCCGTGGCCAAGGCCATGGCACCCAGCCACCCCGCGGCCAAGGCCTTGGCACGCAGCCACCCCGCGGCCAACGCCGTGTGCTGTAGCTCACGGATCTTGGCCAACCTTCGCGTTTCTAAATCAAATCTTGGGGTGATGCATTAGATACGTCACGATTCGAACGTCGGAGAAGACGGAGTCGATTCCGAGGTCCGAACCTCGTTTAAAATGTCTTATTATTGCAAAAAGTGCAGGGGTGTGAAAATGGAACGAGATGTGCCCAAAAAATCCGTTGTGTTAGAACTGGGCCGGGGCCTCCTCACGGTGCTAGTACTTTTTTCCTCTCGAAGAAATGCCGAAAATAATGCGGGAGGCCCTGCGCCCATTTTTCCACCCGAAAAGGCCAAAATCCGTGAGCTATAGCACACGGATTGCGGCCAAATTTCGTGTTTCGGGGACGGCGTGGAATTTTTTGCTGGCGTGGTCGGGTTTGGTGGGAGTCGGTAGCGGGAGAAAAAGGAATCCAATTCCGATCTCCGAAACTCGTTTTAAGGCCATTTTACCGCCAGAGAACGGGTTCCCAAATGGGTGGGCCTACTCGTCCGATTCAGGCAAAACCGGAGAAAGAAGTGGAAGGTAGGTGTGGATCTCAGTTTTTGGTCCAAGAATACGAAGCAACGGTGAGGACCGTGTGCTCACATTTTGGCCAAATGCTCGCCCGCGGCCAAGGGACGCGGCCAGCCCACGGCCAAGGCACGCGGCCAGCCCGCGGCCAAGGCCAAGACCATGGCACCCAGCCACCCCGCGGCCAAGGCCTAGGCACGCAGCCACCCCGTGACCAAGGCCAAGGCCTAGGCACACAGCCACCCCGTGGCCAAGGCCATGGCACCCAGCTACCCCGCGGCCAAGGCCTTGGCACGCAGCCACCCCGCGGCCAACGCCGTGTGCTGTAGCTCACGGATCTTGGTTTACCTTCGCGTTTCCGGGGCCGGGCGGGATCTTGGGGTGATGCATTAGATACGTGCGACAGTCGAATGTCAGAGAAGACGGGAGTCGATTCCGAGGTCCGAACCTCGTTTTATGGCCGATTTACCGAGCGTGCAGGGGTGCGAAAAGGGGACGAAACGTGCCCGCAAATTGGTCCGGTTGTGGTAGAACTGGGCCGGGGGCCTCCTCACGGTCCTAGTACTGTTTTACGCTCGAAGAAATGGCAAAAATAATGCGGGAGGCCCTGCGCCAATTTTTCCGCCCGAAAAGGCCAAAATCCGTGAGCTATAGCACACGGATTGCGGCCAAATTCCGTGTTTCGGGGGCAGCGTGGGATTTTTGTCTGGCGTGGTCGGGTTTGGTGGGAGTCGGTGGCGGGAGAAAACGGTATCCAATTCCGAGCTCCGAAACTCATTTTACGGCCATTTTACCGCCAGAGAACGGGTTCCAAAACGGGTGGGCCAACTCGTCCGATTCAGGCAAAACCGGAGAAAGAAGTGGAAGGTAGGTGTGGATCTCAATATTTGGTCCAAGAATGCGAAGTAAGGGCGAGGACCGTGTCCTCACATTTTGGCCAAATGCTCGCCCGCGGCCAAGGCCAAGGCCAAGGCACGCAGCCACCCCGCGGCCAAGGCCAAGGCACAGGGCCACGCTCGATCTCCCTATCCTTGCCCCGGGAGCGCGGTCCAATTGTGTGTTGTGTGTGTGCGAGAGTGTGCGACGTGCCTTGGTCGCGAGCATGTGCTGCTTTTCGAGCAAGGCACGCAGCCACCCCGCGCCCAAAGCCAACGCACGCAGCCTCCCCGCGGCCAAAGCCAAGGCCATGGCACCCAGCCACCCGGCAGCCAAGGCCTAGGCACGCAGCCACCCTGCGGCCATGGCCTAGGCACGTAGCCACCCCGCGGCCAAGGACTAGGCACGCAGCCTCCCCGCGGCCAAGGCCTAGGCACGCAGCCACCCCGCGGCCATGGCCTAGGCACGCAGCCACCCCAAGGCCATGGCCTAGGCACGCAGCCAGCCAGCACGCAGCCACCCAAGGCGCCAGGCTTGCAGCCACCCCGCGGCCAAGGGCAAGGCCATGGCACCCAGCCACCCGCCCTAGGCACGCAGCCACCCCGTGGCCAAGGCCTAGGCACGCAGCCACCACGCGGCCAAGGCCTAGGCACGCAGCCACCCTGCGGCCATGGCCTAGGCACGTAGCCACCCCGCGGCCAAGGACTAGGCACGCAGCCTCCCCGCGGCCAAAGCCAAGGCCATGGCACCCAGCCACCACGCGGCCAAGGCCTAGGCACCCAGCCTCCCCGCGGCCAAGGCCTAGGCACGCAGCCTCCCCGCGGCCAAAGCCAAGGCCATGGCACCCAGCCACCCCGCGGCCATGGCCTAGGCACGCAGCCAGCCCGCGGCCAAGGCCTAGGCACGCACCCACCCCGCGGCCAAGGGCAAGGCCATGGCACCCAGCCGCCCCGCGGCCAAGGCCTAGGCACGCAGCCACCCCGCGGCCAAGGCCAAGGCCATGGCACCCAGCCACGCCGCTGCCAAGGCCTAGGCACGCAGCCACCCCGTGGCCAAGGCCTAGGCACGCAGCCACCACGCGGCCACCCGCGGCCAAGGCCTGGCACCCAGCCACCCCACGGCCAAGGCCATGGCACCCAGCCACCACGCGGCCAAGGCCTAGGCACCCAGCCTCCCCGCGGCCAAGGCCTAGGCACGCAGCCTCCCCGCGGCCAAAGCCAAGGCCATGGCACCCAGCCACCACGCGGCCAAGGCCTAGGCACCCAGCCTCCCCGCGGCCAAGGCCTAGGCACGCAGCCACCACGCGGCCAAGGCCTAGGCACGCAGCCACCCCGCGGCCATGGCCTAGGAACGCAGCCACCCCGGGGCCATGGCCTAGGCACACACCCACCCAGCGGCCAAGGGCAAGGCCATGGCACCCAGCCGCCCCGCGGCCAAGGCCTAGGCACGCAGCCACCCCGCGGCCAAGGCCAAGGCCATGGCACCCAGCCACGCCGCTGCCAAGGCCTAGGCACGCAGCCACCCCGTGGCCAAGGCCGTGCGCTGTAGCTCACGGATCTTGGCCAACTTTTGCGTTTCCGGGGCGGTGCGGGATTTTTGGGTGATGCATTCGATACGTGCGACAGTCGAACGTCGGAGAAGACGGGAGTCGATTCCGAGGTCCGAACCTCGTTTTACGGCGGATTTATCGAACGTGCGGGGGCGCGAAAAGGGGACGAAACGTGCCCGCGACTTGGTCCGCTTGTGGTAGAACTGGGCCGGGGGCCTCCTCACGGTGCTAGTACTGTTTTGCGGTCGAAGAAATGGCGAAAATAATGCGGGAGGCCCTGCGCCCATTTTTCCGCCTGCAAAGGCCAAAATCCGTGAGCTATAGCACACGGATTGCAGCCAAATTTCGTGTTTCGGGGGCGGCGTGGGATTTTTGCCTGGCGTGGTCGGGTTTGGTGGGAGTCGGTGGCGGGAGAAAACGGAATCCAATTCCGAGCTCCGAAACTCGTTTAACGGCCATTTTACCGCCAGAGAACGGGTTCCCAAACGCGTGCCTTGGCCGCGGGCGAGCATTTGGGCAAAATGTGAGCACACGGTACTCGCCGCGGCCTGGCTGCGTGCCTAGGCCTTGGCCGCGGGCTGGCTGGGTGCCATGGCCTTGGCCACGGGGTGGACGCGTGCCTTGGCCTTGGCCACGGGGTGGCTGCGTGCCTTGGCCTTGGCCACGGGGTGGCTGCGTGCCTCGGCCTTGGCCTTGGCCGCGGGCTGGCTCCGTGCCTTGCTCGAAATTCAGCACATGCTCGCGACCAAGGCAGGTCGCACACTCTCACGCACACACAACACACACTCGGGCCACGCTCCAGAGGCAACGATAGGGAGCTCGAACGTGGCCCTGTGCCTTGTGGTTGGCCGCGGGTTGGCTTCGTGGCTTGGCCTTGGCCGCGGGCGAGTATTTGTCCAAAATGTGAGCACACGGTCCTCGCCGTTTCTTCGTATTCTTGGACCAAAAACTGAGATCCACACCTACCTTCCACTTCTTTCTCCAGTTTTGCCTGAATCGGACGAGTTGGCCCACCCGTTTGGGCACCCGTTCGCTGCCGGTAAGATGGCCGTAAAACGAGTTTCGGAGCTCGGAATTGGATTCCGTTTTCTCACGCGACCGACTCCCACCAAACCCGACGACGCCAGCCCAAAATCCCACGCCGCCCCCGAAACGCGAAATTTGGCCACAATCCGTGTGCTATTGCTCACGGATTTTGGCCTTTTCTGGCGGAAAAATGGGCGCTGGGCCTCCCGCATTATTTTTTCCATTTCTTCGAGCGGAAAGCAGTACTTGCGCCTTGAGGAGGCCCCCGGCCCAGTTCTACCACAATCGGACCAATTCGAGGGCACGTTTCGTGCCCTTTTCGCACCCCCGCACCCTCGGTATATCGGCCGTAAAACGAGGTTCGGACCTCGAAATCGACTCCCCTCTTTTCCGACGTTCGACTGTCGCACGTATCTAATGCATCACCCCAAAATCCCACACCGCCCCGGAAACGCGAAAGTTGGCCAAGATCCGTGAGCCACAGCACACGGCCTTGGCCTTGGCCGCGGGGTGGCTGCTTGCCTAGGCCTTGGCCGCGGGCTGGCTGGGTGCCATGTCCTTGGCCGCGGGGTGGACGCGTGCCTAGGCCTTGGCCACGGGGTGGCTGCGTGCCTCGGCCTTGGCCTTGGCCTCGGGCTGGCTACGTGCCTTTCTCGAAAGGCAGCATATGCTCGTGACCAAAGCAGGACGCACACTCTCACGCACACACAACACACACTCCGGCCAGGCTCCCGAGCCAAGGATAGGGAGCTCTAGCGTGGCCCTGTGCCTTGGCGTTGGCCGCGGGGTGGCTGCATGGCTTGGCCTTGGCCGCGGGCGAGCATTTGGCCAAAATGTGAGCACACGGTCCTCGCCATTTCTTCGTATTCTTGGACCAAAAACTGAGATCCACACCTACCTTCCACTTCTTTCCCCGGTTTTGCCTGAATCGGACAAGTGGGCCCACCCGTTTGGGCACCCTTTCGCTGCCGGTAAGATGGCTGTAAAATGAGTTTCGGAGCTCGGAATTGGATTCCGTTTTCTCCCGCCACCGACTCCCACCAAACCCGACGATACCAGCCCAAAACTTGTTTTACGGCCATCTTACCGGCAGCGAAAGGGTGCCCACACGGGTGGGCCCACTTGTCCGATTCACGCAAAACCGGAGAAAGAAGTGGAAGGTAGGTGTGGATCTCAGTTTTTGGTCCAAGAATACGAAGAAACGGCGAGGACCGTGTGCTCACATTTTGGCCAAATGCTTGCCTGCGGACAAGGCCAAGCCAGGCAGCCACCCCGCGGCCAACACCAAGGCACAGGGCCACGCTCGAGCTCCCTATCCTTGCCTCGGGAGCGCGGCCGGAGTGTGTGTTGTGTGTGCGTGAGAGTGTGCGACCTTCCTTGGTCGCGAGCATGTGCTGCATTTCGAGCAAGGCACGGAGCCAGCCCGCGGCCAAGGCCAAGGCCGCGGCACGCAGCCACCCCGTGGCCAAGGCCTAGGCACGCGTCAACCCAGCGGCCAAGGCCATGGCACCCAGCCCGCCCACGGCCAAGGCCATGGCACCCAGCCAGCCCGCGGCCAAGGCCTAGGAAGGCAGCCAGCCCGCGGCCAAGGCCTTGGCACGCAGCCACCCCGAGGCCAAGGCCAAGGCCATGGCACGTAGCCACCCCGCGGCCAAGGCCAAGGCCATGGCACGCTGCCACCCCGCGGCCAAGGCCAAGGCCGTGTGCTGTAGCTCACGGATCTTGGCCAACTTTCGCGTTTCTGGGGCAGTGCGTGATTTTGGGGTGATGCATTAGACACGTGCGACACTCGAGCGTTGGAAAAGAGGGGAGTCGATTTTGAGGTCTGAACCTCGTTTTACGGCCGATTTACCGAGGGTGCGGGGGTGCGAAAAGGGGTTGAAACGTGCCCGGAATTGGTCCGATTGTGGTAGAACTGGGCCGGGGGCCTCCTCACGGCGCAAGTACTGTTTTCCGCTGGAAGAAATGGCGAAAATAATGCGGGAGGCCCTGTGCCCATTTTCCCCCCGAAAAGGCCAAAATCCGTGAGCTATAGCACACGGATTGTGGCCAAATTTCGCGTTTCGGGGGCCGCGTGGGATTTTGGGCTGGCGTGGTCGGGTTTGGTCGGAGTCGGTGGCGGGAGAAAACGGAATCCAATTCCGAGCTCCGAAACTCGTTTTACGGCCATCTTACCGGCATCGAACGGGTGCCCAAACGGGTGGGCCAACTCATCTGATTCAGGCAAAACCATAGAAAGAAGTGGAAGGTAGGTGTGGATCTCAGTTTTTGGTCCAAGAATACGAAGAAATGGCGAGGACCGTGTGCTCACATTTTGGCCAAATGCTCGCCCGCGGCCAAGGCCAAGCCACGCAGCCACCCCGCGGCCAACCCCAAGGCACAGGGCCACGCTCGAGCTCCCTATCCTGCCTCGGGAGCGCGGCCCGAGTGTGTGTTGTGTGTGCGTGAGAGTGTGCGACCTGCCTTGGTCGCGAGCATGTGCTGCATTTCGAGCAAGGCACGGAGCCAGCCCGCCGCCAAGGCCACGGCCGAGGCACGCAGCCACCCCGTGGCCAAGGCCAAGGCACGCATCCACCCCGCGGCCAAGGCCATGGCACCCAGCCAGCCCGCGGCCAAGGCCAAGGCACGCATCCACCCCGCGGCCAAGGCCATGGCACCCAGCCAGCCCGCGGCCAAGGCCTAGGCACGCAGCCATCCCGCGGCCAAGGCCTTGGCTCGAAGCCACCCCGAGGCCAAGGCCAAGGCCTTGGCACGCAGCCACCCCACGGCCAAGGCCAAGGCCATGGCACGCAGCCACCCCGCGGCCAAGGCCAAGGCCGTGTGTTGTAGCTCACGGATCTTGGCCAACTTTCGCGTATCCAGGGCGGTGCGGGATTTTGTGGTGATGCATTAGATACGTGCAACAGTCGAGCGTTGGAAAAGAGGGGAGTCGATTTCGAGGTCCGAACCTCGTTTTACGGCCGATTTACGGAGGGTGCGGGGGTGCGAAAAGGGGACGAAACGTGCCCTCGAATTGGTCCGATTGTGGTAGAACTGGGCCGGGGGCCTCCTCACGGCGCAAGTACTGCTTTCCGCTCGAAGAAATGGAAAAAATAATGCGGGAGGCCCAGCGCCCATTTTTCTGCCAGAAAAGGCCAAAATCCGTGAGCAATCGCACACGGATTGTGGCCACATTTCGCGTTATGGGGGCGGCGTGGGATTTTGGGCTGGCGTCGTCGGGCTTGGTGGGAGTCGGTGGCGTGAGAAAACGGAATCCAATTCCGAGCTCCGAAACTCGTTTTACGGCCATCTTACCGGCAGCGAACGGGTGCCCAAATGGGTGGGCCAACTCGTCCGATTCAGGCAAAACTGGAGAAAGAAGTGGAAGGTAGGTGTGGATCTCAGTTTTTGGTCAAAGAATACGAAGAAACGGCGAGGACCGTGTGCTCACATTTTGGACAAATGCTCGCCCGCGGCCAAGGCCAAGCCACGAAGCCAACGCGCTGCCAACCACAAGGCACAGGGCCACGCTCGAGCTCCCTATCCTTGCCTCGGGAGCGTGGCCCGAGTGTGTGTTGTGTGTGCGTGAGAGTGTGCGACCTGCCTTGGTCGCGAGCATGTGCTGAATTTCGAGCAAGGCGAGAGCCAGCCCGCGGCCAAGGCCAAGGCCGAGGCACGCAGCCACCCCGTGGCCAAGGCCAAGGCACGCGTCCACCCCGGGGCAAGGATAGGGAGCTCGAGGCTTGCCCTGTGCCTTGGCCTTGGCCGTGGGCAAGCATTTGGCCAAAATGTGAGCACACGGTCCTCGCCGTTGCTTCGTATTCTTGGACCAAAAATTGAGATCCACACCTACCTTCGACCTCTTTCTCCGGTTTTGCCTGAATCGTACGAGTTGGCCCACCCGTTTGGGCACCCGTTCTCTGGAGGTAAAATGGCCGTAAAACGAGTTTCGGAGCTCGGAATTGGATTCCGTTTTCTCCCGCCACCGACTCCCACCAAACCCGACCATGCCAACCAAAAATCCCACGCCGCCCCCGAAACGCGAAATTTCGCCGCAATCGTGTGCCATAGCTCACAGATTTTGGCCTTTTCGGGCGGAAAAATGGGCGCAGGGCCTCCCGCATTATTTTCGCCATTTCTTCGAGCTCAAAACAGTACTAGCACCATGAGGAGGCCCCCGGCCCAGTTCTACCACAAGCGGACCAATTCGCGGGCACGTTTCGTCCCATTTTCACACCCCCGCATGTTCGGTAAATCAGCCGTAAAACGAGGTTCGGACCTCGGAATCGACTCCCGTCTTCTCCGACGTTCGACTGTCGCATGTATCTAATGCATCACCCAAAAATCCCGCAGCCCCGGAAACGCGAAAGTTGGCCAAGATCCGTGAGCTACAGCGCACGGCCTTGGCCGCGGGGTGGCTGCGTGCCTAGACCTTGGCAGCGGCATGGCTGGGTGCCATGGCCTTGGCCTTGGCCGCGGGGTGGCTGCGTGCCTAGGCCTTGGCCGCAGGGTGGCTGGGTGCCATGGCCTTGCCCTTGGCCGCGGGGTGGCTGCGTGCCTTGCCTTGGCCGCGGGCTGGCTGCGTGCCTAGGCCATGGCCGCGGGTGGCTGCGTGCCTAGGCCTTGGCAGCAGCGTGGCTGGGTGCCATGGCCTTGGCCTTGGCCGCGGGGCGGCTGCGTGCCTAGGCCTTGGCCGCGGGGCGGCTGCGTGCCTAGGCCTTGGCCGCGGGGTGGCTGGGTGCCATGGCCTTGCCCTTGGCCGCTGGGTGGCTGCGTGCCTTGCCTTGGCCGCGGGGTGGCTGCATGCCTAGGCAATGGCCGCGGGGTGGCTGCGTGCCTAGACCTTGGCCGCGTGGTGGCTGCGTGCCTAGGCCTTGGCCGCGGGGTGGCTGGGTGCCATGGCCTTGGCTTTGGCCGCGTGGTGGCTGCGTGCCTAGGCCTTGGCCGCGGGGTGGCTGGGTGCCTAGGCCTTCGCCGCGTGGTGGCTGCGTGCCTAGGCCTTGGCCGCGGGTTGGCTGATTGCCATGGCCTTGGCTTTGGCCGCGGGGAGGCTGCGTGCCTTGGCTTTGGGCGCGGGGTGGCTGCGTGCCTTGCTCGAAATGCAGCACATGCTCGCAACCAAGGCACGTCGAACACTCTCGCACACACACAACACACACTTGGACCGCGCTCCCGGGGCAAGGATAGGGAGCTCGAGCGTGGCCCTGTGCCGCGGGGTGGCCGCGTGGCTTGGCCTTGGCCTTGGCCGCGGGCGAGCATTTGGCCAAAATGTGAGGACACGGTCCTCGCCGTTGCTTCGTATTCTTGGACCAAATACTGGGATCCACACCTACCTTCCACTTCTTTCTCCGGTTTTGCCTGAATCGGATGAGTTGGCCCACCCGTTTTGGAACCCGTTCTCTGGCGGTAAAATGGCCGTAAAACGAGTTTCGGAGCTCGGAATTGGATACCGTTTTCTCCCACCACCGACTCCCACCAAACCCGACCACGCCAGCGAAAAATCCCACGCCGCCCCCGAAGCACGAAATTTGGCCGCAATCCGTGTGCTATAGCTCACGGATTTTGGCCTTTTCGGGCGGAAAAATGGGCGCAGGGCCTCCCGCATTATTTTCGCCATTTCTTCGAGCGTAAAACAGTACTAGGACCGTGAGGAGGCCCCCGGCCCAGTTCTACCACAACCGGACCAATTCGCGGGCACGTTTCGTCCCCTTTTCGCACCCCTGCAGCTCAGTAAATCGGCCGTAAAACGAGTTTCGGGCGGAAAAATGGGCGCAGGGCCTCCCGCATTATTTTCGCCGTTTCTTCGATCGTAAAACAGTACTAGCACCGTGAGGAGGCCCCCGACCCAGTTCTACAACAACCGGATCAATTCGCGGCCACGTTTCGTCCCCTTTTCGCACTCCCGCACGTTGCGTAAATCGGCCGTAAAATGAGGTTCGGACCTCGGAATTGACTCCCGTCTTCTCCGACGTTCGACCGTCGCACGTATCTAATGCATCACAGCAAAATCCTGCACCGCCCCGGAAACGCGAAAGTTGGCCAAGATCCGTGAGCTACAGCAGAAGGCCTTCGCCGCGGGGTGGCTGCGTGCCTAGGACTTGGCAACGGCGTGGCTGGGTGCCATGGCCTTGGCCTTGGCCACGGGGTGGCTGCGTGCCTTGGCCTTGGCCACTGGGTGGCTGCGTGCCTTGGCCTTGGCTGCGGGGTGGCTGGGTGCCATGGCCTTGGCTTTGGCCGCGGGGTGGCTGCGTGCCTAGGCCTTGGCCGCGGGGTGGCTGCGTGCCTAGGCCTTGGCCGCGGGGTGGCTGGGTGCCATGGCCTTGGCCTTGGCCGCGGGGTGGCTGGGTGCCATGGCCTTGGCCTTGGCCGCGGGGTGGCTGCGAGCCTTGGCCTTGGCCGCTCGCTGGCTATGTGCCTTGCTCGAAATGCAGCACATGCTCGGGACCAAGGCACGTTGCACACTCTCGCCCACACACAACACACACTTGGGCCGCGCTCCCGGGGCAAGGATAGGGAGCTCGAGCGTGGCCTTGTGCCTTGGCCTTGGCCGCGGGGTGGCCTCGTGCCTTGGACTTGGCCTTGGCCGCGGGCGAGCATTTGGCCAAAATGTGAGCGCACGGTCCTCGCCGTTGCTTCGTATTCTTCTCCCAAAAACTGAGATCCACACCTACCTTCCACTTCTTTCTCTGGTTTTGCCTGAATCTGACGAGTTGGCCCACCCATTTGGGCACCCGTTCTCTGGCGGTAAAATGACCGTAAAACGAGTTTGGGAGCTCCGAATTGGATTCCGTTTTCTCCCGCCACCGACTCCCACCAAACCCGATCACGCCCGCCAAAAATCCCACGCCGCCCCCGAAACGCGAAATTTGGCCGCAATCCGTGTGCTATAGCTCACGGATTTTGGCCTTTTCGGGAGGAAAAATGGGCGCATGGCCTCCCGCATTATTTTCGCCATTTCTTCGAGAGGAAAACAGTACTAGCACCGTGAGGAGGCCCCCGGCCCAGTTCTACCACAACCGGACCAATTCGCGGGAACGTTTCGTCCCCTTTTTGCACCCCCGCACGTTCGGTAAATCGGCAGTAAAACGAGGTTCGGACCTCAGAATCGACTCCCGTCTTCTCCGACGTTCGACTGTCGCAAGTATCTAATCCATCACCCCAAAATGCCGCCCCGCCCCGGAAACGCGAAAGTTGGCCAAGACACGGCCTTGGCAGCGGGGTGGCAGCGTGCCTAGGCCTTGGCCGCGGGGTGGCTGGGTGCCATCGCCTTGGCTTTGGCCGCGGGGTGGCTACGTGCCTTGGCTTTGGCCGCGGGCTGGCTGCGTGCCTTGCTCGAAATGCAGCACATGCTCGCGACCAAGGCACGTCGCACACTTTCTCACACACACAACACACACTTGGACCGCGCTCCCGGGGCATGGATAGGGAGCTCGAGCGTGGCCCTCTGCCTTGGCCTTGGCCGCGGGGTGGCCGCGTGCCTTGGCCTTGGTCTTGGCCGCGGGCGAGCATTTTGCCAAAATGTGAGCACACGGTCCTCGCCGTTGCTTCATATTCTTGGACCAAAAACTGAGATCCACACCTACCTTCCACTTCTTTCTCCGGTTTTGCCTGAATCCGACGAGTTGGGCCACCCGTTTGGGCACCCGTTCTCTGGAAGTAAAATGGCCGTAAAACGAGTTTCGGAGCTCGGAATTGGATTCCATTTTCTCCCGCCACCGACTCCCACCAAACCCGACCACGCCAGCCAAAAATCCCACGCCGCCCCCGAAACGCGAAATTTTGCCACAATCCGTGTGCTATAGCTCACGGATTTTGGCCTTTTCGGGCAGAAAAATGCGAAAGTTGGCCAAGATCCGTGAGCTACAGCACACGGCCTAGGCCGCGGGGTGGCTGCGTGCCTAGGCCATGGCCGCGGGGTGGCTGCGTGCCTAGGCCATGGCCGCAGGGTGGATGCGTGCCTAGGCCTTGGCCGCGGGGTGGCTGCGTGCCTTGGCCTTCGCTGCGGGGTGGCTGGGTGCCATGGCCTTGGCTTTGGCCGCGGGGTGGCTGCGTGCCTTGGCTTTGGCCGCGGGCTGGCTGCGAGCCTTGCTCGAAACGCAGCACATGCTCGCGACCAAGGCACGTCGCACACTCTCGCAGACACACAACACAAACTTGGACCGCGCTCACGGATTTTGGCCTTTTCGGGCGGAAAAATGGGCGCAGGGCCTCCCGCATTATTTTCGCCATTTCTTCGAGAGGAAAACAGTACTAGCACCGTGAGGAGGCCCCCGGCTCAGTTCTACCACAACCGGACCAATTCGCGGGCATGTTTCGTTCCCTTTTCGCAACCCCGCACGTTCGTTAAATTAGACGTAAAACGAGGTTCGGACCTCGGAATCGACTCCCGCCTTCTCCGACGTTCGACTGTCGCACATATCTAATGCATCACCCCAAAATCCTGCCCCGTCCCGGAAACGCGAAAGTTGGCCAAGATCCGTGAGCTACAGCACACGGCCTTGGCCTAGGGGTGGCTGCGTGCCTAGGCCTTGGCCGCGGGGTGGCTGGGTGCCATGGCCTTGGCCTTGGCCGCGGGGTGGCTGCATGCCTTGGCCTTGGCCTCAGGTTGGCTGCGTGCCATACTCGAAATGCAGCACATTCTGGGGACCAAGGCACGTCGTACACTCTCGCGCACACACAATACACACTTCGGCCGCGCTCCCGGGGCAAGGATAGAGAGCTCGAGCGTGGCCCTATGCCTTGGCCTTGGCCGCGGGGTGGCCGCGTGCCTTGGCCGCGGGCGAGCATTTGGCCAAAATGTGAGCACACGGTCCTCGCCGTTGCTTCGTATTCTTGGACCAAAAACTGAGATCCACACCTACCTTCCACTTCTTTCTCCGGTTTTGCCTGAATCGGATGAGTTGGCCCACCCGTTTGGGCACCCGTTCCCTGGCGGTAAAATGGCCGTAAAACGAGTTTCGGAGCTCGCAATTGGATTCCGTTTTCTCCCGCCACCGACTCCCACCAAACCCGACCATGCCGGCCAAAAATCCCACGCCGCCCCCGAAACGCGAAATTTGGCCGCAATCCGTGTGCTATAGCTCACGGATTTTGGCCTTTTCGGGCGGAAAAATGGGCGCAGGGCCTCCCGCATTATTTTCACCATTTCTTCGAGAGGAAAACAGTACTAGCACCGTGAGGAGGCCCCCGGTCCAGTTCTACCACATCCGGACCAATTCGCGAGCACGTTTCGTCCCCTTGTTGCACCCCCGCACGTTCGGTCAATCAGACGTAAAACGAGGTTCGGACCTCGGAATCGACTCCCGTCTTCTCCGACGTTCATCTGTCGCACGTATCTAATGCATCACCCCAAAATCCCGCCACGCCCCGGAAACGCGAAAGTTGGCCAAGATCCGTGAGCTACAGCACACCGCCTTGGCCGCGGAGTGGCTGCGTACCTAGGCCTTGGCCGCGGGCTGGCTGGGTGCCATGGCCTTGGACTTGGCCGCGGGCTGGCCGCGGGCGAGCATTTGGTCAAAATGTGAGCACACGGTCCTCACCGTTGCTTCGTATTCTTGGACCAAAAACTGAGATCCACACCTACCTTCCACTTCTTTCTCCGGTTTTGCCTGAATCCGACGAGTTGGCCCACCCGTTTGGGCACCCGTTCTCTGGCGGTAAAATGGCCGTAAAACGAGTTTCGGAGCTCGGAATTGGATTCCGTTTTCTCCCGCCACCGACCCCCACCAAACCCGACCACGCCAACCAAAAATTCCATGCCGCCCCTGAAACACGAAATTTGGCCGCAATCCGTGTGCTATAGCTCACGGATTCCGGCCTTTTCGGGCGGAAAAATGGGCGCAGGGCCTCCCGCATTATTTTCGCCATTTCTTCGAGCGGAAAACAGTACTAGCACCGTGAGGAGGCCCCCGGCCCAGTTCTACCACAACCGGACCAATTCGCGGGCACGTTTCGTCCCCTTTTCGCACCCCCGCACGTTCGGTAAATCGGCCGTAAAACGAGGTTCGGACCTCGGAATCGACTCCCGTCTTCTCCGACGTTCGACTGTCGCACGTATCTAATGCATATCCCCAAAATCCCGCACCACCCTGGAAACGCGAAAGTTGGCCAAGATCCGTGATCTACAGTACACGGCCTTGGCCGCGGGGTGGCGGCGTGCCTAGGCCATGGCCGCGGCGTGGCTGGGTGCCATGGACTTGGCCTTGGCCACGGGGTGGCTGCGTGCCTAGGCCTTGGTCGCAGGGTGGCTGGGTGCCATGGCCTTGGCCTTGGCCTCGGCGTGGCTGCGTGCCTAGGACTTGGCCACGGGGTGGCTGGGTGCCATGGCCTTGGCCTTGGCCGCGGGGTGGCTGCATGCCTTGGCTTTGGCCGCGGGCTGGCTGTGTGCCTTGCTCGAAATGCAGCACATGCTCGCGACCAAGGCACGTCGCAAACTCTCGCACACACACAACACACACTTGGACCGCCCTCCCGGGGCATGGATAGGGAGCTCGAGCGTGGTCCTGTGCCCTTGCCTTGGCCGCGGGCGAGATTTTGGCCAAAATGTGAGGACACGGTCCTCGCCGTTGCTTCGCATTCTTGGACCAAAAACTGAGATCCACACCTACCTTCCACTTCTTTCTCCGGTTTTGCCTGAATCGGACGAGTTGGCCCACCCGTTTGGGCACCCGTTCGCTGTCGGTAAGATGGCCGTAAAACGAGTTTCGGAGTTCGGAATTGGATTCCGTTTACTCCCACCACCGACTCCCACCAAACCCGACCACGCCAGCCCAAAATTCAACGCCCCCCCGAAACGCGAAATTTGGCCACAATCCGTGTGCTATAGCTCACGAATTTTGGCCTTTTCTGGCGGAAAAAAGGGCGCAGGGCCTCCCGCATTATTATTGCCATTTCTTCAAGCGGAAAGCAGTACTTACGCCGTGAGGAGGCCCCCGGCCCAGTTCTACCACAATCGGACCAATTCGAGGGCACGTATCGTCCCCTTTTCGCACCCCCGCACCCTCGGTAAATCGGCCGTAAAACGAGGTTCGGACCTCGAAATCGACTCCCCTCTTTTCCAACGCTCGACTGTCGCACGTATCTAATGCATCACCCCAAAATCCCGCACCGCCCCGGAAACGCGAAAGTTGGCCAAGATCCGTGAGCTACAGCGCACGGCCTTGG
The DNA here is from genome assembly GCA_030449905.1 of Luvunga scandens. Taxonomy (NCBI): domain Eukaryota; kingdom Viridiplantae; phylum Streptophyta; class Magnoliopsida; order Sapindales; family Rutaceae; genus Luvunga; species Luvunga scandens. The sequence goes on along the minus strand of JASUUG010000746.1, from coordinate 123,096 downwards.
CCTTGGCCGCGGGGTGGCTGCGTGCCATGCCTTGGCCGCGGGGTGGCTGGGTGCCATGGCCTTGGCCTTGGCCACCGAGTGGCTGTGTATCAAGGCCTTGGCCACGGGGTGGCTGCATGCCTAGGCCTTGGCCGCGTGCTGGCTGGGTGCCATGGCCTTGGCTGCGGGTTGGACGCGTGCCTAGGCCATGGCCACGGGGTGGCTGCGTGCCTCGGCCTTGGCCTTGGCCGCGGGCTGGCTACGTATCTTTCTCGAAATGCAGCATATGCTCGCGGCCAAGGCAGGTCACACACTCTCACGCACACACAACACACACTCCAGCCGCACTCCCGAGGCAAGGATAGGGTGCTCGAGCGTGGCCCTGTGACTTGGCGTTGGCCGCGGGGTGGCTGCATGGCTTGGCCTTCGCCGCGGGCGAGCATTTGGCCAAAATGTGAGCAAACGGTTCTCGCCGTTTCTTCGTATTCTTGGACCAAAAACTGAGATCCACACCTACCTTCCACTTCTTTCTCAGGTCTTGCCTGAATCGGACGAGTGGGCCCACCCGTTTGGGCACCCGTTTGGGCACCCGTTTGGGCACCCGTTCGGAGTTCGGAATTGGATTCCGTTTTCTCCCACCACTGACTCCCACCAAACCCGACCACGCCAGCCCAAAATCCCACGCCGCCCCCGAAACGCGAAATTTGGCCACAATCCGTGTGCAAGCTCACGGATTTTGGCCTTTTCTGGCGGAAAAATGGGCGCAGGGCCTCCCGCATTATTTTTACCATTTCTTCGAGCGGAAAGCAGTACTTGCGCCATGAGGATGCCCCCGGCCCAGTTCTACCACAATCGGACAAATTCGAGGGCACGTTTCGTCCCATTTTCGCACCCCCGCACCCTCGGTAAATCGGCCGTAAAACGAGGTTCGGACCTCGAAATTGACTCCCCTCTTTTCTGACGTTCGACTGTCGCACATATCTAATGCATCACATCAAAATCCCGCACCGCCCCGGAAACGCGAAAGTTGGCCAAGATCCGTGAGCGACAGCACACGGCCTTGTCCTTGGCCGCGGGGTGGCTGCGGGCCATGGCCTTGGCCTTGGCCTCGGGGTGGCTGCGTGCCATGGCCTTGGCCACGGGGTGGCTGCGTGCCATGGCCTTGGCCACGGGGTGGCTGCGTGCCTCGGCCTTGGCCTTGGCCGCGGGATGGCTCCGTGCCTTGCTCGAATTGCAGCACCTACTCGCGACCAAGGCACGTCGCACACTCTCGCGCACACACAATACACACTTGGGCCGCGCTCCCAGGGCAAGGATAGGGAGCTCGAGCGTGGCCCTGTGCCTTGGCCTTGGCCGCGGTGTGGCCGCGTGCCTTGGGCTTGGACTTGGCCGCGGGCGAGCATTTGTCAAAAATGTGAGGACTCGGTCCTCGCCGTTGTTTCGCATTCTTGGACCAAAAACTGAGATCCACACCTACTTTCCACTTCTTTCTCCGTTTGGGAACCCGTTCGCTGCCGGTATGATGGCCGTAAAACGAGTTTCGTAGTTCGGAATTGGATTCTGCTTTCTCCCGCCACCGACTCCCACCAAACCCGACCACGCCAGCCAAAAATCCCACGCCGCCCCCGAAAGACGAAATTTGGCCGCAATCCGTGTGCTATAGGTCACGGATTTTGGCCTTTTCGGGCGGAAAAATGGGCGCAGGGCCTCCCACATTATTTTCGCCATTTCTTTGAGCGCAAAACAGTACTAGTACCGTGAGGAGGCCCCCAGCCCTGTTCTACCACAACCGGACCAATTCGCGGGCACTTTTCGTCCCCTTTTCGCACCCCCGAACGTTTGGTAAATCGGCCGTAAAACGTGGTTCGGACCTCGTAATCGACTCCCGTCTTCTCCGACGTTCGACTGTCGCACGTATCTAATGCATCATTCCAAAATCCCGCACCGCCCCGGAAACTTGAAAGTTGGCCAAGATCCGTGAGCTACAGCACACGGCCTTGGCCTCGGGGTGGCTGCGTGCCTAGGCCTTGGCAGCGGCGTGGCTGGGTGCCATGGCCTTGGCCTTGTCCACGGGGTGGCTGCGTGCCTTGGCCTTGGCCACGGGGTGGCTGCATGCCTTGGATTGGCCGCGGGGTGGCTGGGTGCCTTGCTCGAAATGCAGCACATGCTCGCGACCAAGGCACGTCGCACAATCTCGCGCACACACAACACAAACTTGGGCCGCGCTCCCGGGGCAAGGATAGGGAGCTCGAGGCTTGCCCTGTGCCTTGGCCTTGGCCGCGGGCGAGCATTTGGCCAAAATGTGGGCGCAGGGCCTCCCGCATTATTTTCGCCATTTCTTCGAGAGGAAAACAGTACTAGCACCGTGAGGAGGCCCGCGGCCCAGTTCTACCACAACCGGACCAATTCGCGGGCACGTTTCGTCCCCTTTTCGCACCCCCGCACGTTCGTTAAATCAGACGTAAAACGAGGTTCGGACCTCGGAATTGACTCCCGTCTTCTCCGACGTTCGACTGTCACACGTATCTAATGCATCACCGCAAAATGCCGCCCCGCCCCGGAAACGCGAAAGTTGGCCAAGATCCGTGAGCTACAGCACACGGCCTTGGCCGCGGGTTGGCTTCCTGCCTAGGCCATTTCCGCGGGGTGGCTGGGTGCCATGGCCTTGGCCTTGGCCGCGGGGTGGCTGTGTGCCTTGGCTTTGGCCATGGCCTGGCTGCGTGCCTTGCTCGAAATGCAGCACATGCTCGCGACCAAGGCACGTCGCACACTCTCGCGCACAGACAACACAAACTTGGGCCGCGCTCCCGGGGCAAGGGTAGAGAGCTCGAGCGTGGCCCTGTGCCTTGGCCTTGGCCGCGGGGTGGCCGCGTGCCTTGGCCGCGGGCGAGAATTTGGTCAAAAAGTTAGCGCACGGTCCTCGCCGTTGCTTCGTATTCTTGGACCAAAAACTGAGATCCACACCTACCTGCCACTTCTTTCTCCGGTTTTCCCTGAATCGGACGAGTTGGCCCACCCGTTCTCTGGCGGTAAAATGGCCGTTAAACGAGTTTAGGAGCTCGGAATTGGGTTCCGCTTTCTCTCACCACCGACTCCCACCAAACCCGACCACGCCAGCCAAAATCCCACGCCGCCCCCGAAACTCAAAATTTGGCCACAATCCGTGTGCTATAGCTCACGGATTTTGGCCTTTTCTGGCGGAAAAATGGGCGCAGGGCCTCCCGCATTATTTTTTCCATTTCTTCGAGCGGAAAACAGTACTAGCACCGTGAGGAGGCCCCCGGCCCAGTTCTACCACAACCGGACCAATTCGCGGGAACGTTTCATCCCCTTTTCGCACCCCCGCACGTTCGGTAAATCAGCCGTAAAACGAGGTTCGGACCTCGGAATCAACTCCCGTCTTCTGCGACGTTCGACTGTCGCAAGTATATAATGCATCATCCCAAAATACCGCCCCACCCCGGAAACGCGAAAGTTGGCCAAGATCCATGAGCTACAGCACACGACCTTGGCTGCGGGGTGGCAGCGTGCCATGGCCTTGGCTTTGGCCGCGGGGTGGCTGCGTGCCTTGGCTTTGGCCGCGGGCTGGCTGCGTGCCTTGCTCGAAATGCAGCACATGCTCGCGACCAAGGCACGTCGCACACTCTCACACACACACAACACACACTTCGACCGCTCTCCCAGGGCATGGATAGGGAGCTCGAGTGTGGCCCTCTGCCTTGGCCTTGGCCGCGAGGTGGCCGCGTGCCTTGGCCTTGGCCATGTCCGCGGGCGAGCATTTTGCCAAAATGTGAGCACACGGTCCTCGCCGTTGCTTCATATTCTTGGACCAAATACTGAGATCCACACCTACCTTCCACTTCTTTCTCTGGTTTTGCCTGAACCCGACGAGTTCGCTCACCCGTTTGGGCACCTGTTCTCTGGCGGTAAAATGGCCGTAAAACGAGTTTCGGAGCTCGGAATTGGATTCCGTTTTCTCCCACCACCGACTCCCACCAAACCCGACCACGCCGCCCCTGAAACACGAAATTTGGCCGCAATCCGTGTGCTATATAGCTCACGGATTTTGGCCTTTTCGGGCGGAAAAATGGGCGCAGGGCCTCCCGCATTATTTTCGCCATTTCTTGGAGCGCAAAACAGTACTAGCGCCGTGAGGAGGCCCCCGGCCCAGTTCTACCACAACCGGACCAATTCGCAGGCACGTTTCGTCCCCTTTTCGGACCCCCGCACGTTCGGTAAATCAGGCGTAAAACGTGGTTCGGACCTCGGAATCGACTCCCGTCTTCTCCGACGTTCGACTGTTGCACGTATCTAATGCATCACCCCAAAATCCCGCACCGCCCCGGAAATGCGAAAGTTGGCCAAGATCCGTCAGCTACAGCACACGGCCTTGGCCTCGGGGTGGCTGCGTGCCTAGGCCTTGGAAGCGGCGTGGCTGGGTGCCATGGCCTTGGCCTTGGCCGCGGGGTGGCTGCGTGCCTTGCCTTGGCCGCGGGGTGGCTGCGTGCCTTGCCTTGGCCACGGGCTGGCTGCGTGCCTTTCTCGAAATGCAGCACATGGTCGCGACCAAGGCACGTTGCACACTCTCGCGCACACACAACACACACTTGGGCCGCGCTCCCGGGGCAAGGATAGTGTGCTCGAGCGTGGCCCTGTGCCTTGGCCTTGCCCGCGGGGTGGCCGCGTGCCTTGGCCTTGGCCTTGGCCGTGGGGTGGCCGCGTGCCTTGGCCTTGGCCTTGGCTGCGGGCGAGCATTTGGCCAAAATGTGAGCACACGGTCCTCACCGTTGCTTCGTATTCTTGGACCAAAAACTGAGATCCACACCTACCTTCCACTTCTTTCTCTGGTTTTGCCTGAATCCGACGAGTTGGCTCACCCGTTTGGGCACCCGTTCTCCGGCGGTAAAATGGCCGTAAAACGAGTTTCGGAGCTCGGAATTGGATTCCGTTTTCTCCCACCACCGACTCCCACCAAACCAAACCACGCCAGGCAAAAATCCCACGCCGCCCCTGAAACACGAAATTTGGCCGCAATCCGTGTGCTATATAGCTCACGGATTTTGGCCTTTTCGGGCGGAAAAATGGGCGCAGGGCCTCCCGCATTATTTTCACCATTTCTTCGAGCGCAAAACAGTACTAGCACCGTGAGGAGGCCCCCGGCCCAGTTCTACCACAACCGGACCAATTCGCGGGCACGTTTCGTCCCCTTTTCGCACCCCCGCACGTTCGTTAAATCAGACGTCAAACGAGGTTCGGACCTCGGAATTGACTCCCGTCTTCTCCGATGTTCGACTGTCGCACGTATGTAATGCATCACCACAAAATGCCGCCCCGCCCCGGAACCGCGAAAGTTGGCCAAGATCCGTGAACTACAGCACACGGCCTTGGCCGCGGGGTGGCTTCGTGCCTAGGCCTTGGCCGCGGGGTGGCTTCGTGCCTAGGCCTTGGCCTTGGCCACGGGGTTGCTACGTGCCTTGGCCTTCGCCACGGGGTGGCTGCGTGCCGAGGCCTTGGCCGCGGGGTGGCTGGGTGCCATGGCCTTAGCCTTGGCCGCGGGGTGGCTTCGTGCCTAGACCTTGTCCGCGGGGTGGCTGGGTGCCATGGCCTTGGCCTTGGCCGCGGGGTGGCTGCGTGCCTTGGCTTTGGCCGCGGGCTGGCTGGGTGCCTTGCTCGAAATGCAGCACATGCTCGCGACCAAGGCACGTCGCACACTCTCGCGCACACACAACACAAACTTGGGCCGCGCTCCCGGGGCAAGGGTAGTTAGCTCGAGCGTGGCACTGTGCCTTGGCCTTGGCCGCGGGGTGGCCGCGTGCCTTGGCCGCGGGGTGGCCGCGTGCCTTGGCCGCGGGGTGGCCGCGTGCCTTGGCCGCGGCCGAGCATTTGGTCAAAAATTGAGCACACGGTCCTCACACCCCCGCACGTTTGGTAAATCAGACGTAAAACGAGGTTCGGACCTCGGAATTGACTCCCGTCTTCTCCGACGTTCGACTGTCGCACGTATCTAATGCATTAGCCCAAAATCCCATCCCGCCCCGGAAACGCTAAAGTTGGCCAAGATCCGTGAGCTAAAACACACGGCCTCGGCCGCGGGGTGGCTGCGTGCCTAGGCCTTGGCCGCGGGGTGGCTGCGTGCCTAGGCCTTGGCCGCGGGGTGGCTGGGTGCCATGGCCTTGGCCACGGGGTGGCTGCGTGGCTAGGCCTTTGCCGCAGGGTGGCTGGGTGCCTTGCTCGAAATGCAGCACATGCTCGCGACCAAGGAACGTCTCACACTCTCGCGCACACACAAAACACACTTGGCCCACACTCCCGGGGCAAGGATAGGGAGCTCGAGCGTGGCCCTGTGCCTTGGCCTTGGCCGCGGGGTGGCCGCGTGCCTTGGCCTTGGCCTTGGCCGCGGGCGAGCATTTTGCCAAAATGTGAGCACACGGTCCACGCCGTTGCTTCGTATTCTTGGACCAAAAACTGAGATCCACACCTACCTTCCACTTCTTTCTCCGGTTTTGCCTGAATCGGACGAGTTGACCCACCCGTTTCGGCACCCGTTCTCTGGCAGTAAAATGGCCGTAAAACGAGTTTCGGAGCTCGGAATTGGATTCTCTTTTCTCCCACCACCGACTCCCAGCAAACCCGACCACGCCAGCCAAAAATCCCACGCCACCCCTGAAACGCGAAATTTGGTCGCAATCCGTGTGCTATAGCTCACGGATTTTGGCCTTTTCGGGCGGAAAAATGCGAAAGTTGGCCAAGATCCGCGAGCTACAGCACACGGCCTAGGCCGCGGGGTGGCTGCGTGCCTAGGCCTTGGCCGCGGGTTGGCTGGGTGCCATGGCCTTGGCTTTGGCCGCGGGGTGGCTGCGTGTCTTGGCTTTGGCCGCGGGCTGGCTGCGTGCCTTGCTCGAAATGCAGCACATGGTCGCGACCGAGGCACGTCGCACACTCTCGCACACACACAACACACACTTCGACCGCGCTCCTGGGGCAAGGATAGGGAGCTCGAGCGTGGCCCTGTGCCTTGGCCTTAGCCGCGGGGTGGCCGCGTGCCTTGGCCTTGGCGAAGGGGTGGCTGGGTGCCATGCCCTTGGCCTTGCCCACGGGATGGCTGCGTGCCTAGGCCTTGGCCGCGGGGTGGCTGGGTGCCATGGCCTTGGCCTTGGCCGCGGGGTGGCTTCGTGCCTTGGCCTTGGCCACGCGGTGGCTGCGTGCCTAGGCCTTGGCCGCGGGGTGGCTGCGTACGTAAGCCTTGTCCGCGGGGTGGCTGGGTGCCATGGCCTTGGCCTTGGCCACGGGGTGGCTGCGTTCCTTGGCCTTGGCCGCGGGCTGGCTGCGTGCCTTGCTCGAAATGCAGCACATGCTCGCGACCAAGGCACGTCGCACCCTCTCGTGCACACACAACACACACTTGGGCCGTGCTCCCGGGGCAAGGATAGGGAGCTCGAGCGTGGCCCTGAGCCTTGGCCTTGGCCGCGGGGTGGCCGCGTGCTTTGGCCTTGGCCTTGGCCACGGGCGAGCATTTTACCAAAATGTGAGCACACGGTCCTCGCCGTTGCTGGGTGCCTTGGCCTTGGCCATGGGGTGGCTGGGTGCCTTGGTCTTGGCCACGGGGTGGCTGCGTGCCTTGGCCTTGGCCGCGGGGTGGCTGGGTTCCATGGCATTGGCCTTGGCCGCGGGGTGGCTGGGTGCCATGGCCTTGGCCTTGGCGGCGGGGTAGCTGGGTGCCATGGCCTTGGCCTTGGCCGCGGGGTGGCTGCGTACGTAAGCCTTGTCCGCGGGGTGGCCCTGAGCCTTGGCCTTGGCCGCGGGGTGGCCGCGTGCCTTGGTCTTGGCCTTGGCCGCGGGCGAGCATTTGGCCAAAATGTGAGCACACGGTCCTCACCGTTGCTTCGTATTCTTGGACAAAAAACTGAGATCCACACCTACCTTCCACTTCTTTCTCCGGTTTTACCTGAATCCGACGAGTTGGCCCACCCGTTTCGGCACCCGATCTCTGGCTGTAAAATGGCTGTAAAACGAGTTTCGGAGCTTGGAATTGGATTCCGTTTTCTCCCGCCACCGACTCCCACTAAACCCGACCACGCCAGCCAAAAATCACACGCCGCCCCCGAAACGCGAAATTTGGCCGCAATCCGTGTGCTGTAGCTCACGGTTTTTGCCATTTCTTCGAGAGGAAAACAGTACTAGCACCGTGAGGAGGCCCCCGGCCCAGTTCTACCACAACCGGACCAATTCGCGGGCACGTTTCGTTCCCTTTTCGCACCCCCGCACGTTCGGTAAATCAGACGTAAAATGAGGTTCGGACCTCGGAATCGACTCCCGTCTTCTCCGACGTTCGACTGTCGCACGTATCTAATGCATCACCCCAAAATCCCGCCCCGCCCCGGAAACACGAAAGTTGGGCAAGGTCCGTGAACTACAGCACACGGCCTTGGCCGCGGGGTGGCTGCGTGCCTAGGTCTTGGCCGCGGGGTGGCTGGGTGCCATGGCCTTGCCCTTGGCCGCGGGGTGGCTGCGTGCCTTGGCCTTGGCCGCGGGCTGGCTGCGTGCCATGCTCGAAATGCAGCACATGCTCGCGACCAAGGCACGTCGCACACTCTCGCGCACACACAATACACACTTTGGCCGCGCTCCCGGGGCAAGAATAGGGAGCTCGAGCGTGGCCCTGTGCCTTGGCCTTGGCCGCGGGGTGGCCGCGTGCCTTGTCCTTGGCCTTGGCCGCGGGGTGGCCGCGTGCCTTGGCCTTGGCCTTGGCCGCGGGCGAGCATTTTGCCAAAATTTGAGCACACGGTCCTCGCCGTTGCTGGGTGCCTTGGCCTTGGCCACGGGGTGGCTGGGTGCCTTGGTCTTGGCCACGGGGTGGCTGCGTGCCTTGGCCTTGGCCGCGGGGTGGCTGGGTTCCATGGCCTTGGCCTTGGCCGCGGGGTGGCTGGGTGCCATGGCCTTGGCGGTGGGGTGGCTGCGTGCCTTGCTCGAAATGCAGCACATGCTCGCGACCAAGGCACGTCGCACACTCTCGCGCACACACAACACAAACTTGGGCCGCGCTCCCGGGGCAAGTATAGGGAGCTCGAGCGTGGCCCTGTGCCTTGGCCTTGGCCGCGGGGTGGCCGCGTGCCTTGGCCGCGGGCGGGCATTTGGCCAAAATGTGAGCACACGGTCCTCGCCGTTGGTTCGTATTCTTGGACCAAAAACTGAGATCCACACCTACCTTCCACTTCTTTCTCCGGTTTTGCCTGAATCCGACGAGTTGGCCCACCCGTTTGGCAACCCGTTCTCTGGCGGTAAAATGGCCGTTAAACGAGTTTGGGAGCTCGGAATTGGATTCCGTTTTCTCCCGCCACCGACTCCCACCAAACCCAACCACACCAGCCAAAAATCCCACGCCGCCCCCGAAACACGAAATTTTGGGGTGATGCATTAGATACGTGTGACAGTCGAGCGTTGGAAAAGAGGGGAGTCGAATTCGAGGTCCGAACCTGGTTTTACGGCCGATTTACCGAGGGTGCGGGGGTGCGAAAAGGGGACAAAACGTGCCCGCTAATTGGTCCGATTGTGGTAGAACTTGCCCGGGGGCCTACTCACGGCGCAAGTACTGTTTTCCGCTCGAAGAAATGGTGAAAAAAATGCGGGAGGCCCTTCGCCCATTTTTCCCCCGGAAAATGCATAAATCAGTGAGCTATAGCACAAGGATTGTGGCCAAATTTCGCGTTTCGGGGGCGGCGTGGGATTTTGGGCTGGCGTGGTCGGGTTTGGTGGGAGTCGGTGGCGGGAGAAAACGGAATCCAATTCCGAGCTCCAAAACTCGTTTTACGGCCATCTTACCGGCAGCAAACGGGTGCCCAAAAGGGTGGGCCCACTCGTCCGATTCAGGAAAAACCGGAGAAAGAAGTGGAAGGTAGGTGTGGATCTCAGTTTTTAGTACAAGAATACGAAGAAACGGCGAGGACCGTGTGCTCACATTTTGGCCAAATGCTAGCCCGCAGCCAAGGCCAAGCCACGCAGCCACCCCGCGGCCAACGCCAAGGCACAGGGCCACGCTCGAGCTCCCTATCATTGCCTCGGGAGCGCGGCCCGACTGTGTCTTGTGTGTGCGTGAGAGTGTGTGACCTGCCTTGGTCGCGAGCATGTGCTGCATTTGGAGCAAGGCACGGAGCAAGCCCGCGGCCAAGGCCAAGGCCGAGGCACGCAGCCACCCCGTGGCCAAGGCCAAGGCACGCGTCCACCCCGCGGCCAAGGCCATGGCACCCAGCCAGCACGCGGCCAAGGCCATGGCAGCCAGCCAGCCCGCGGCCAAGGCCTTGGCACACAGCCACCCGGTGGCCAAGGCCAAGGCCACGGCACGCAGCCACCCCGAGGCCAAGGCCAAGGCCATGGCCCGCAGCCACCCCACGGCCAAGGCCAAGTCCGTGTGCTGTCGCTCACGGATCTTGGCCAACTTTCGCGTTTCCGGGGCGGTGCGGGATTTTGGGGTGATGCATTAGATACGTGCGACAGTCGAACGTCGGAAAAGAGGGGAGTCGATTTCGAGGTCCGAACCTCGTTTTACGGCCGATTTACCGAGGGTGCAGGGGTGCGAAAAGGGGACGAAACGTGCCCTCGAATTGGTCCGATTGTGGTAGAACTGGGCCGGGGGCCTCCTCACGGCGCAAGTACTGCTTTCCGCTCGAAGAAATGGCAAAAATAATGCGGGAGGCCCTGCGCCCATTTTTCCACCAGAAAAGGCCAAAATCCGTGAGCTATAGCGCACGGATTGTGGCCAAATTACGCGTTTCAGGGGCGGCGTGGAATTTTGGGCTGGCGTCGTCAGGTTTGGTGGGAGTCGGTGGCGGGAGAAAATGGAATCCAATTCCGAGCTCCGAAACTCGTTTTACGGCCATCTTACCGGCAGCGAACCGGTGCCCAAACGGGTGGACCAACTCGTCCGATTCAGGCAAAACCGCAGAAAGAAGTGGAAGGTAGGTGTGGATCTCAGTTTTTCGTCCAAGGATACGAAGAAACGGCGAGGACCTTGTGCTCACATTTTGGCCAAATGCTCGCCCGCGCCCAACGCCAAGCCACGCAGCCACCCCGCGGCCAACGCCAAGGTACAGGGCCACGCTCGAGCTCCCTATCCTTGCCTCGGGAGCGCGGCCGGAGTGTGTGTTGTGTGTGCGTGACAGTTTACGACCTGTCTTGGTCGCGAGCATGTGCTGCATTTCGACCAAGGCACGGAGCCAGCCCGCGGCCAAGGCCAAGGCCGAGGCACGCAGCCACCCCGTGGCCAAGGCCAAGGCACGCGTCCACCCCGCGGCCAAGGCCATGGCACCCTGCCAGCCCTCGGTCAAGGCCTAGGCACGCAGCCAGGCCGCGGCCAAGGCCTTGCCACGTAGCCACCCCGAGGCCAAGGCCAAGGCCATGGCACGCAGCCACCCCGCGGCCAAGGCCAAGGCCATGGCACGCAGCCACCCCGCGGCCAAGGCCAAGGCCATGGCACGCAGCCACCCCGCGGCCAAGGCCAAGGCCATGGCACGCAGCCACCCCGCGGCCAAGGCCAAGGCCATGGCACGCAGCCACCCCGCGGCCAAGGCCCAGGCTGTGTGCTGTAGCTCACGGATCTTGGCCAACTTTCGCGTTTCCGGGGCGGTGCGGGATTTTGGGGTGATGCATTAGATACGTGACACAGTCGAGCGTTGGAAAAGAGGGGAGTCGATTTCGAGGTCCGAACCTCGTTTTACGGCCGATTTACCGAGGGTGCGGGGGTGCGAACAGGGGGCGAAACGTGCCCGCGAATTGGTCCGATTGTGGTAGAACTGGGCCGGGGTCTCCTCACGGCGCAAGTAGTGTTTTCCGCTCGAAGAAATGGCGAAAATAATACGGGAGGCCCTGCGCCCATTTTCCCCCCGGAAAAGGCCAAAATCCGTGAGCTATAGCACACGGATTGTGGCCATATTTCGCGTTCCGGGGGCGGCGTGGGATTTTGGGCTGGCGTGGTCGGGTTTGGTGGGAGTCGGTGGCTGGAGAAAACGGAATCCAATTCCGAGCTCCGAAACTCGTTTTACGGCCATCTTACCGGCAGCGAACGGGTGCCCAAACGGGTGGGCCCACTCATCCGATTCAGGCAAAACCGGAGAAAGAAGTAGAAGGTAGGTGTGGATCTCAGTTTTTGGTCCAAGAATACGAAGAAACGGCGAGGACCGTGTGCTCACATTTTGGCCAAATGCTCGCCCGCGGCCAAGGCCAAGCCATGCAGCCACCCCGCCAAACGCCAAGGCACAGGGCCATGCTCGAGCTCCCTATCCTGCCTCAGGAGCGCCGCCGGAGTGTGCAACCTGCCTTGGTGGCGAGCATATGCCGCCTTTCGAGAAAGGCACGTAGCCAGCCCGCGGCCGAGGCAAGCCAGCCACCCACCCCGCGGCCAAGGCCTAGGCACGTGTCCACCCTGCGGCCAAGGCCTAGGCACGCAGCCACCCCGCGGTCAAGGCCAAGGCCGTGTGCTGTCGCTCACGGATCTTGGCCAACTTTCGCGTTTCCGGGGCGGTGCGGGATTTTGGGGTGATGCATTAGATACGTGCGACAGTCGAACGTCGGAAAAGAGGGGAGACGATTTCGAGGTCCAACTTCGTTTTACGGCCGATTTACCGAGGGTGCGGGGGTGCGAAAAGGGGACGAAACGTGCCCTCGAATTGGTCCGATTGTGGTAGAACTGGGCCGGGGGCCTCCTCACGGCGCAAGTACGGCTTTCCGCTCAAAGAAATGGCGAAAATAATGCGGGAGGCCCTGCGCCCATTTTTCCGCTAGAAAAGGCCAAAATCCGTGAGCTATAGTACACGGATTGTGGCCAAATTTCGCGTTTCAGGGGCAGCGTGGGATTTTGGGCTGGCGTCGTCGGGTTTGGTGGGAGTCGGTGGCGGAAGAAAACGGAATCCAATTCCGAGCTCCGAAACTCGTTTTACGGCCATCTTACCGGCTGCGAACGGGTGCCCAAACGGGTTGGCCAACTCGTCCGATTCAGGAAAAACCGGAGAAAGAAGTGGAAGGTAGGTGTGGATCTTAGTTTTTGGTCCAAGAATACGAAGAAACGGCGAGGACCGTGTGCTCACATTTTGGCCAAATGCTCGCCCGCGGCGAAGGCCAAGCCACGCAGCCACCCCGCGGCCAACGCCAAGGCACAGGGCCATGCTCGAGCTCCCTATCCTTGCCTCAGGAGCGCCGCCGGAGTGTGCGACCTGCCTTGGTGGCGAGCATATGCCGCATTTCGAGAAAGGTACGTAGCCAGCCCGCGGCCAAGGCCAAGGCCGAGGCAAGCAGCCACCCCGCGGCCAAGGCCTAGGCACGTGTCCACCCTGCGGCCAAGGCCTAGGCACGCAGCCACCCCGCGGTCAAGGCCAAGGCCGTGTGCTGTCGCTCACGGATCTTGGCCAACTTTCGCGTTTCCGGGGCGGTGCGGGATTTTGGGGTGATGCATTAGATACGTGCGACAGTCGAACGTCGGAAAAGTGTTGTGTGTGCGCGAGAGTGTGCGACCTGCCTTGGTCGCGAGCAAGTGCTGCATTTTGAGCAACGCACGCAGCCATCCCGCGGCCAAGGCCATGGCAAGCAGCCACCCCGCGGCCACGGCCTAGGCACGCAGCCACCCCGCGGCCAAGGCCAAAGCACGCAGCCACCCCGTGGCCACGGCCAAGGCCATGGCACCCAGCCACGCCGCTGCCAAGGCCTTGGCACGCAGCCACTCCGCGGCCAAGGCCGTGTGCTTTAGCTCACGGATCTTGGCCAACTTTCGCGTTTCCGGGGCGGTGCGGGATTTTGGGGTGATGCATTAGATACGTGCGACATTCGAACGTCGGAGAAGACGGGAGTCGATTCCGAGGTCCGAACTCGTTTTACGGCCGATTTACCGAACGTGCTGGGGTGCAAAAAGGGGACGAAACGTGCCCTTGAATTGGTCCGGTTGTGGTAGAACTGGGCCGGGGGCCTCCTCACGGTGCAAGTACTGTTTTCTGCTCGAAGAAATGGCGAAAATAATGCGGGAGGCCCTGCGCCCATTTTTCCGCCCGAAAAGGCCGAAATCCATGAGCTATAGCACACGGATTGCGGCCGAATTTCGTGTTTCAGGGGCGGCGTGGAATTTTGGGCTGGCATGGTCGGGTTTGGTGGGAGTCGGTGGTGGGAGAAAACGGAATCCAATTCCGAGCTCCGAAACTCGTTTTACGGCCATTTTACCGCCAGAGAACGGGTGCCCAAACGGGTGGGCCAACTCGTCGGATTCAGGCAAAACCGGAGAAAGAAGTGGAAGGTAGGTGTGGATCTCAGTTTTTGGTCCAAGAATACGAAGCAACGGCGAGGACCGTGTGCTCACATTTTGGCCAAATGCTCGCCCGCGGCCAAGGCACGCGGCCACCCCCCGGTCAAGGCCAAGGCACAGGGCCACGCTCGAGCTCCCTATCCTTGCCCCGGGAGCGCGGCCCAAGTGTGTCTTGTGTGTGCGTGAGAGTGTGTGACCTGCCTTGGTCGCGAGCATGTGCTGCATTTGGAGCAAGGCACGGAGCAAGCCCGCGGCCAAGGCCAAGGCCGAGGCACGCAGCCACCCCGTGGCCAAGGCCAAGGCACGCGTCCACCCCGCGGCCAAGGCCATGGCACCCAGCCAGCCCGCGGCCAAGGCCATGGCAGCCAGCCAGCCCGCGGCCAAGGCCTTGGCACACAGCCACCCGGTGGCCAAGGCCAAGGCCACGGCACGCAGCCACCCCGAGGCCAAGGCCAAGGCCATGGCCCGCAGCCACCCCGCGGCCAAGGCCAAGTCCGTGTGCTGTCGCTCACGGATCTTGGCCAACTTTCGCGTTTCCGGGGCGGTGCGGGATTTTGGGGTGATGCATTAGATACGTGCGACAGTCGAACGTCGGAAAAGAGGGGAGTCGATTTCGAGGTCCGAACCTCGTTTTACGGCCGATTTACCGAGGGTGCGGGGTTGGGAAAAGGGGACGAAACGTGCCCTCGAATTTGTCCGATTGTGGTAGAACTGGGCCGGGGGCCTCCTCATGGCGCAAGTACTGTTTTCCGCTCGAAGAAATGGAAAAAATAATGCAGGAGGCCGTGCGACTATTTTTCCGCCAGAAAAGGCCAAAATCCGTGAGCAATAGCACACGGATTGTGGCCAAATTACGAGTTTCAGGGGCGGCGTGGAATTTTGGGCTGGCGTCGTCAGGTTTGGTGGGAGTCGGTGGCGGGAGAAAATGGAATCCAATTCCGAGCTCCGAAACTCGTTTTACGGCCATCTTACCGGCAGCGAACCGGTGCCCAAACGGGTGGACCAACTCGTCCGATTCAGGCAAAACCGCAGAAAGAAGTGGAAGGTAGGTGTGGATCTCAGTTTTTCGTCCAAGGATACGAAGAAACGGCGAGGACCTTGTGCTCACATTTTGGCCAAATGCTCGCCCGCGGCCAACGCCAAGCCACGCAGCCACCCCGCGGCCAACGCCAAGGTACAGGGCCACGCTCGAGCTCCCTATCCTTGCCTCGGGAGCGCGGCCGGAGTGTGTGTTGTGTGTGCGTGACAGTTTACGACCTGTCTTGGTCGCGAGCATGTGCTGCATTTCGACCAAGGCACGGAGCCAGCCCGCGGCCAAGGCCAAGGCCGAGGCACGCAGCCACCCCGTGGCCAAGGCCAAGGCACGCGTCCACCCCGCGGCCAAGGCCATGGCACCCTGCCAGCCCTCGGTCAAGGCCTAGGCACGCAGCCAGGCCGCGGCCAAGGCCTTGCCACGTAGCCACCCCGAGGCCAAGGCCAAGGCCATGGCACGCAGCCACCCCGCGGCCAAGGCCAAGGCCATGGCACGCAGCCACCCCGCGGCCAAGGCCAAGGCCATGGCACGCAGCCACCCCGCGGCCAAGGCCAAGGCCATGGCACGCAGCCACCCCGCGGCCAAGGCCAAGGCCATGGCACGCAGCCACCCCGCGGCCAAGGCCCAGGCTGTGTGCTGTAGCTCACGTATCTTGGCCAACTTTCGCGTTTCCGGGGCGGTGCGGGATTTTGGGGTGATGCATTAGATACGTGACACAGTCGAGCGTTGGAAAAGAGGGGAGTCGATTTCGAGGTCCGAACCTCGTTTTACGGCCGATTTACCGAGGGTGCGGGGGTGCGAACAGTGGGCGAAACGTGCCCGCGAATTGGTCCGATTGTGGTAGAACTGGGCCGGGGTCTCCTCACGGCGCAAGTAGTGTTTTCCGCTCGAAGAAATGGCGAAAATAATACGGGAGGCCCTGCGCCCATTTTCCCCCCGGAAAAGGCCAAAATCCGTGAGCTATAGCACACGGATTGTGGCCAAATTTCGCGTTCCGGGGGCGGCGTGGGATTTTGGGCTGGCGTGGTCGGGTTTGGTGGGAGTCGGTGGCTGGAGAAAACGGAATCCAATTCCGAGCTCCGAAACTCGTTTTACGGCCATCTTACCGGCAGCGAACGGGTGCCCAAACGGGTGGGCCCACTCATCCGATTCAGGCAAAACCGGAGAAAGAAGTAGAAGGTAGGTGTGGATCTCAGTTTTTGGTCCAAGAATACGAAGAAACGGCGAGGACCGTGTGCTCACATTTTGGCCAAATGCTCGCCCGCGGCCAAGGCCAAGCCATGCAGCCACCCCGCGGCCAACGCCAAGGCACAGGGCCATGCTCGAGCTCCCTATCCTTGCCTCAGGAGCGCCGCCGGAGTGTGCAACCTGCCTTGGTGGCGAGCATATGCCGCCTTTCGAGAAAGGCACGTAGCCAGCCCGCGGCCGAGGCAAGCAGCCACCCCGCGGCCAAGGCCTAGGCACGTGTCCACCCTGCGGCCAAGGCCTAGGCACGCAGCCACCCCGCGGTCAAGGCCAAGGCCGTGTGCTGTCGCTCACGGATCTTGGCCAACTTTCGCGTTTCCGGGGCGGTGCGGGATTTTGGGGTGATGCATTAGATACGTGCGACAGTCGAACGTCGGAAAAGAGGGGAGACGATTTCGAGGTCCAACTTCGTTTTACGGCCGATTTACCGAGGGTGCGGGGGTGCGAAAAGGGGACGAAACGTGCCCTCGAATTGGTCCGATTGTGGTAGAACTGGGCCGGGGGCCTCCTCACGGCGCAAGTACGGCTTTCCGCTCAAAGAAATGGCGAAAATAATGCGGGAGGCCCTGCGCCCATTTTTCCGCTAGAAAAGGCCAAAATCCGTGAGCTATAGTACACGGATTGTGGCCAAATTTCGCGTTTCAGGGGCAGCGTGGGATTTTGGGCTGGCGTCGTCGGGTTTGGTGGGAGTCGGTGGCGGAAGAAAACGGAATCCAATTCCGAGCTCCGAAACTCGTTTTACGGCCATCTTACCGGCTGCGAACGGGTGCCCAAACGGGTTGGCCAACTCGTCCGATTCAGGAAAAACCGGAGAAAGAAGTGGAAGGTAGGTGTGGATCTTAGTTTTTGGTCCAAGAATACGAAGAAACGGCGAGGACCGTGTGCTCACATTTTGGCCAAATGCTCGCCCGCGGCGAAGGCCAAGCCACGCAGCCACCCCGCGGCCAACGCCAAGGCACAGGGCCATGCTCGAGCTCCCTATCCTTGCCTCAGGAGCGCCGCCGGAGTGTGCGACCTGCCTTGGTGGCGAGCATATGCCGCATTTTGAGAAAGGTACGTAGCCAGCCCGCGGCCAAGGCCAAGGCCGAGGCAAGCAGCCACCCCGCGGCCAAGGCCGAGGCACGTGTCCACCCTGCGGCCAAGGCCTAGGCACGCAGCCACCCCGCGGTCAAGGCCAAGGCCGTGTGCTGTCGCTCACGGATCTTGGCCAACTTTCGCGTTTCCGGGACGGTGCGGGATTTTGGGGTGATGCATTAGATACGTGCGACAGTCGAACGTCGGAAAAGTGTTGTGTGTGCGCGAGAGTGTGCGACCTGCCTTGGTCGCGAGCAAGTGCTGCATTTTGAGCAACGCACGCAGCCATCCCGCGGCCAAGGCCATGGCAAGCAGCCACCCCGCGGCCACGGCCTAGGCACGCAGCCACCCCGCGGCCAAGGCCAAAGCAAATACGGCAACGGCAAGGACCGTGTGCTCACATTTTGGAAAAATGCTCGCCCACGGCCAAGGCCAAGGCCAAGGGACGCGGCCACCCCGCAGCCAAGGCCTAGGCACACAGCCACCCCGCGGCCAAGGCCAACGCAATGGAACCCAGCCACGCCGCTGCCCAGGCCTAGGAATGTAGCCACCCCGCGGCCAAGGCCGTGTGCTGTAGCTCACGGATCTTGGCCAACTTTCGTGTTTCCGGGGTGGTGAGGGATTTTGGGGTGATGCATTAGATACGTGCGACAGGCGAACGTCGGAGAAGACGGGAGTCGATTCTGAGGTCCGAACCTCGTTTTACGGCCGATTTACCGAACGTGCGGGGGTGCGAAAAGGGGACGAGACGTGCCCGCGAATTGGTCCGGTTGTGGTACAACTGGGCCGGGGGCTCCTCACGGTGCTAGTACTGTTTTGCGCTCGAAGAAATGGCGAATATAATGCGGGAGGCCCTGCGCCCATTTTTCCGCCCAAAAAGGCCAAAATTCGTGAGCTATAGCACACGGATTGCGGCCAAATTTCGCGTTTCGGGGGCGGCGTGGGATTTTTGGCTGGCGTGATCGGGTTTGGTGGGAGTCGGTGGCGGTAGAAAACGGAATCCAATTCCGAGTTCCGAAACTCGTTTTACGGCCATTTTACCGCCAGAGTACGGGTGCCCAAACGGGTGGGCCAACTCGTCGGATTCAGGCTAAACCGGAGAAAGAAGTGGAAGGTAGGTGTGGATCTCAGTTTTTGGTCCAAAAATACGAAGGAACGGCGAGGACCGTGTGCTTACATTTTGCAAAAATGCTCGCCCACGGCCAAGGCCAAGGCCAAGGGACGCGGCCACCCCGCGGCCAAGGCCTAGGCGCACAGCCACCCCGCGGCCAAGGCCAACGCAATGGAACCCAGCCACGCCACTGCCAAGGCCTAGGAACGTAGCCACCCCGCGGCCAAGGCCGTGTGCTGTAGCTCACGGATCTTGGCCAACTTTCGCGTTTCCGGGGTGGTGCGGGATTTTGGGGTGATGCATTAGATACGTGCGACAGTCGAACGTCGGAGAAGACGGGAGTCGATTCCGAGGTCCGAACCTCATTTTACGGCCGATTTACCGAACGTGCGGTGGTGCGAAAAGGGGACGAGACGTGCCCGCGAATTGGTCCGGTTGTGGTACAACTGGGCCGGGGGCTCCTCACGGTGCTAGTACTGTTTTGCGCTCGAAGAAATGGCGAATATAATGCGGGAGGCCCTGCGCCCATTTTTCCGCCCAAAAAGGCCAAAATCCGTGAGCTATAGCACACGGATTACGGCCAAATTTCGCGTTTTGGGGCCGGCGTGGGATTTTTGGCTGGCATGGTCGGGTTTGGTGGGAGTTGGTGCCGGGAGAAAACGGAAGGCAATTCCAAGCTCCGAAACGCGTTTAACGGCCATTTTACCGCCAGAGAACGGGTTCCCAAACGGGTGGGCCAACTCGTCCGATTCAGGCAAAACCGTAGAAAGAAGTGGAAGGTAGGTGTGGATCTCAGTTTTTGTCCAAGAATACGAAGAAACGCCGAGGACCGTGTGCTCACATTTTTGCCAAATGCTCGCCCGCGGCAAAGGCACGCGGCCACCACGCGGCGAAGGCACGCGGCCACCCCGCGGCCAAGGCCAAGGCACAGGGCCACGCTCGAGCTCCCTATCCTTGCCCCGGGAGCCCGGCCCAAGTTTGTGTTGTGTGTGCGCGAGAGTCTGCGACGTGCCTTGGTCGCGAGCATGTGCTGCATTTCGAGCAAGGCACGCAGCCAGCCCGCCGCCAAAGCCAAGGCACGCAGCCACCCCGCGGCCAAGGCCGAGGCCATGGCACCCAGCCACCCCACGGCTAAGGCCAAGGCCATGGCACCCAGCCACCCCGCGGCCAAAGCCAAGGACTTGGCCCCCAGCCACCCCGCGGCCAAGGCCTAGGCACGCAGCCACCCCGAGGCCAAGGCCAAGGCCATGGCACCCAGCCACCCCGCGGCTAAGGCCAAGGCCATGGCACCCAGCCACCCCGCGGCCAAAGCCAAGGACTTGGCACCCAGCCACCCCGCGGCCAAGGCCTAGGCACGCAGCCACCCCGCGGCCAAGGCCAAGGCCATGGCACCCAGCTACCCCGCAGCCAAGGCCAAGGCACGCAGCCACCCCGCGGCCAAGGACAAGGCACGCAGCTACCCCGCGGCCAAGGCCAAGGCACGCAGCCACCCCGTGGCCAAGGCCAAGGCCATGGCACCCAGCCACGCCGCTGCCAAGGCCTAGGCACGTAGCCACCCCGCTGCCAAGGCCGTGTTCGGTAGCTCACGGATCTTGGCCAACTTTCGCGTTTCCGGGGCGGTGCGGGATTTTGGGGTGATGCATTAGATACGTACGACAGTCGAACGTCGGAGAAGACGGGAGTCGATTCCGAGGTCCGAACCTCGTTTTACGGCAGATTTACCGAACGTGCGGGCGTGCGAAAAGGGCACGAAACGTGCCCGCGAATTGGTACGCTTGTGGTAGAACTGGGCCGGGGGCTTCCTCACGGCGGTAGTACTGTTTTGCGCTTGAAGAAATGGCCAAAGGCCAAGGCCATGGCACCCAGCCACCCCGCGGCCAAGGCCTAGGCACGCAGCCACCCCGTGGCCAAGGCCAAGGCCATGGCACCCAGCCACGCCGCTGCCAAGGCCTAGGCACGCAGCCACCCCGCGGGCAAGGCCGTGTGCTGTAGCTTACGGATCTTGGCCAACTTTCGCATTTCCGGGGCGGTGCGGGATTTTGGGGTGATGCATTAGATACATGCGACAGTCGAATGTCGGAGAAGACGGGAGTCGATTCCGAGGTCCGAACCTCATTTTACGGCTGATTTACCGAACGTGCGGGGGTGCGAAAAGGGGATGAAACGTGCCTGCGAATTGGTCCGGTTGTGGTAGAACTGGGCCGGGGGCCTCCTCATGGTGCTAGTACTGTTTTGCGCTCGAAGAAATGGCGAAAATAATGCGGCGCCCATTTTTCCGCCCGAAAAGGCCAAAATCCGTGAGCTATAGCACACGGATTGCGGCCAAATTTCGTGTGTCGGGGGCGGCATGGGATTTTTGGCTGGCGTGGTCGGGTTTGGTGGGAGTCGGTGGCAGGAGAAAACGGAATCGAATTCCGAGCTCCGAAACTCGTTTTACGGCCATCTTACCGGCAGCGAACGGGTGGGCCAACTCGTCCGATTCAGGCAAAACCGGAGAAAGAAGTGGAAGGTAGGTGTGGATCTCAGTTTTTGGTCCAAGAATACGAAGAAACGGCGAGGACCGTGTGCTCACATTTTGGCCAAATGCTCGCCCGCGGGCAAGGCCAAGCCACGCAGCCATCCCGCGGCCAACGCCAAGGCACAGGGCCACGCTCGAGCTCCCTATCATTTCCTCGGGAGCGCTGCCCGAGTGTGTCTTATGTGTGCGTGAGAGTGTGCGACCTGCCTTGGTCGCGAGCATGTGCTGCATTTCGAGCAAGGCACGGAGCAAGCCCGCGGCCAAGGCCAAGGCCGAGGCACGCAGCCACCCCGTGGCCGTGGCCGAGGCACGCAGGCACCCCGCGGCCAAGGCCATGGCACCCAGCCAGTCAGCGGCCAAGGCCATGGCACCCAGCCAGTCAGCGGCCAAGGCCATGGCAGCCTGCCAGCCCGCGGCCAAGGCCTTGGCACACAGCCAAACGGGTGGGCCCACTCATCCGATTCAGGCAAAACCGGAGAAAGAAGTGGAAGGTAGGTGTGGATCTCAGTTTATGGTCCAAGAATACGAAGAAACGGCGAGGACCGTGTGCTCACATTTTGAGCAAATGCTCACCCGCGGCCAAGGCCAAGCCACGCAGCCACCCCGCGGCCAACGCCAAGGCACAGGGCCACGCTCGAGCTCCCTATCATTGCCTCCGGAGCGCGGCCCGAGTGTGTCTTGTGTGTGCGTGAGAGTGTACGACCTGCCTTGGTCGCGAGCATGTGCTGCATTTCGAGCAAGGCACGGAGCAAGCCCGCGGCCAAGGCCAAGGCCGAGGCACGCAGCCACCCCGTGGCCGTGGCCGAGGCACGCAGGCAGCCAGCGGCCAAGGCCATGGCACCCAGCCAGCCAACGGCCAAGGCCATGGCAGCCAGCCAGCCCGCGGCCAAGGCCTTGGCACTCAGCCACCCGGTGGCCAAGGCCAAGGCCATGGCACGCAGCCACCCCGAGGCCAAGGCCATGGATGCCAGCCAGCCCGGGGCCAAGGCCTTGGCACACAGCCACCCGGTGGCCAAGGCCAAGGCCATGGCACGCAGCCACCCCGAGGCCAAGGCCAAGGCCAAGTCCGTGTGCTGTCGCTCATGGATCTTGGCCAACTTTCGCTTTTTCGGGGCGGTGCGGGATTTTGGGGTGATGCATTAGATACGTGCGACAGTCGAACGTCGGAAAAGAGGGGAGTCAATTTCGAGGTCCGAACCTCGTTTTACGGCCGATTTACCGAGGGTGCGGGGGTGCGAAAAGGGGACGAAACGCGCCCTCGAATTGGTCCGATTGTGGTAGAACTGGGCCGGGGGCCCTGCACCCGAAGAAATGGCAAAAATAATGCGGGAGGCCCTGCGCCCATTTTTCCGCCAGAAAAGGCCAAAATCCGTGAGCTATAGCACACGGATTGTGGCACAATTTCGAGTTTCGGGGGCGGCGTGGGATTTTGGGCTGGCGTCGTCGGGTTTGGTGGGAGTCGGTGGCGGGAGATAACGGAATCTAATTCCGAGCTCCGAAACTCGTTTTACGGCCATGTTACCGGCAGCGAACGGGTGCCCAAACGGGTGGGCCAACTCGTCTGATTGAGGCAAAACCGGAGAAAGAAGTGGAAGGTAGGTGTGGATCTCAGTTTTTGGCAACCAGCCTAGGCACGTAGCCACCCGGCGGCCAAGGCCAAGGCCATGGCAACCAGCCACCCCGCGGCCAAGGCCTAGGCACGCAGCCACCCCGTGGCCAAGGCCAAGGCCATGGCACCCAGCCACCCCGCGGCCAATGCCTAGGCACGCAGCCACCCCGCGGCCAAGGCCGTGTGCTGTAGCTCACGGATTTTGGTCAAAAATCCCACGCCGCCCCCGTAACGCGATCCGTGTGCAATAGCTCACGGATTTTGGTCCTTTCGGGCAGAAAAATGGGCGCAGGGCCTCCCGCATTATTTTCGCCATTTCTTTGAGAGGAAAACAGTACTAGCACCGTGAGGAGGCCCCCGGCCCAGTTCTACCACAACCGGACCAATTTGCGGGCACGTTTCGTCTGCTTTTCGTACCCCCACACGTTCGGAAAATCAGACGTAAAACGATGTTCGGACCTCGGAATCGACTCCCGTCTTCTCCGACATTCGACTGTCGCACGTATCTAATGCATCACCCCAAAATACGCCCCGCCCCGGAAACGCGAAAGTTGGCCAAGATCCGTGAGCTACAGCACACGGCCTTGGCCGCGGGGTGGCTGCGTGCCTAGGCATTGGCCGCGGGGTGGCTGGGTGCCATGGCCTTGGCCTTGGCCACGGGGTGGCTGCGTGCCTAGGCCTTGGCCGCGGGGTGGCTGGTTGCCATGGCCTTGGCCTTGGCCGCCGGGTGGCTACGTGCCTAGGCTGGTTGCCAAAAACTGAGATCCACACCTACCTTCCACTTCTTTCTCCGGTTTTTCCTGAATCGGACGAGTTGGCCCACCTGTTTGGGCACCCGTTCTCTGGCGGTAAAATGGCTGTAAAACGAGTTTCGGAGCTCGGAATTGGATGCCATTTTCTCCCGCCACCGACTCCCACCAAACCCGACCACGGCAGCCAAAACTCCCACACCGCCCCCCGAAACGCGAAATTTGGCCGCAATCTGTGTGCTATAGCCCACGGATTTTGGCCTTTTCGGGCGGAAAAATGGGCGCAGGGCCTCCCCCATATTTTTGCCATTTCTTCGAGCGGAAAACAGTACTAGCACCGTGAAGAGGCCCCCGGCCCAGTTCTACCACAACCGGACCAATTCACGGGCACATTTCGTCCCCTTTTCGCACCCCCGCACGTTCGGTAAATCGGCCGTAAAACGAGGTTCGACCTCGGAATCGACTCCCGTCTTCTCCGACGTTCGACTGTCACACGTATCTAATGCATCACCCCAAAATCCCACACCGCCCCGGAAACGCGAAAGTTGGCCAAGATCCGTGAGCTACAGCACACGGCCTTGGCCGCGGGGTGGCTGCGTGCCTAGGCCATGGCCGCGGGGTGGCTGCATGCCTAGGCCATGGACACGGCGTGGCTGCGTGCCTAGGCCATGGCCGCGGCGTGGCTGCGTGCCTAGGCCATGGCCGTGGGGTGGCTGCGTGCCTAGGCCATTGCCGCGGCGTGGCTGCGTGCCTAGCCCTTGGCCGCGGGGTGGCTGGGTGCCATGGCCTTGGCCGCGGGGTGGCTGGGTGCCATGGCCTTGGCTTTGGCCGCGGGGTGGCTGTGTGCCTTGGCTTTGGCCGCGGGGTGGCTGCGTGCCTTGCTCGAAATGCATCACATGCTCGCGACCAAGGCACGTCGCACACTCTCGTACACACACAACACACACTTGGACCGCACTCCCGGGGCAAGGATAGGGAGCTCGAGCGTGGCCCTGTGCCTTGGCCTTGGCCGCGGGGTGGCCGCGTGCCTTTGCCTTGGCCTTGGCCGCGGGCGATCATTTGGCCAAAATGTGAGGACACGGTCCTCGCCGTTGCTTCGCATTCTTGGACCAAAAACTGAGATCCACACCTACCTTCCACTTCTTTCTCCGGTCTTGCCTGAATCCGACGAGTTGGCCCACCCGTTTGGGAACCCGTTCTCTGGCGGTAAAATGGCCGTAAAACGAGTTTCGGGGCTCGGAATTGGATTCCGTTTTCTCCCGCCACCGACTCCCACCAAACCCGACCACGCCAGCCAAAAAACCCACGCCGCCCCCGAAACACGAAATTTGGCCGCAATCTGTGCGCTATAGCTCATGGATTTTGGCCTTTTCGGGCGGAAAAATGGGCGCAGGGCCTCCCGCTTTATTTTTGCCATTTCTTCGAGCGCAAAACAGTACTAGGACCGCGAGGAGGCCCCCGGCCCAGTTCTACAAAAACCGGACCAATTCGCAGGCACGTTTCGTCCCATTTTCGTACCCCCGCACGTTCGGTAAATCGGCCGTAAAACGAGGTTCGGACCTCGGAATCGACTCCCGTCTTCTCCGACGTTCGACTGTCGCACGTATCTAATGCATCACCCCAAAATCCCGCCCCACCCCGGAAACGCGAAAGTTGGCCAAGATTCGTGAGCTACAGCAAACGGCCTTAGCCGCGGGGTGGCTGCGTGCCTAGGCCTTGGCCACGGGGTGGCTGGGTGCCAGCTACAGGCCTTGGCCACGGGGTGGCCTGCCTAGGCCTTGGCCGGGGTGGCTGCGTGCCATGGCCTTGGCCTTGGCCAGGCCTGCCTGGCCTTGGCCGGGGTGGCTGGGTGCCATGGCCTGCCATGGCCTAGGCCTTGGCCGCGGGGTGGCTGGGTGCCATGGCCTTGGCCTTGGCCACGGGGTGGCTGCGTGCCTTGTCCTTGGCCGCGGGCTGGCTGCGTGCCTTGCTCCAAATGCAGCACATGCTCGCAACCAAGGCACGTCGCACACTCTCGTGCAAACATAACACACACTTGGGCCGCGCTCCCGGGGCAAGGATAGGGAGCTCGAGCGTGGCCCTGTGCCTTGGCCTTGGCCGCGGGGTGGCCGCGTGCCTTGGCCTTGACCTTGGCCGTGGGCGTGCATTTTGCCAAAATGTGAGGACACGGTCCTCGCCGTTGCTTCGCATTCTTGGACCAAAAACAGAGATCCACACCTACCTTCCACTTCTTTCACCGGTTTTGCCTGAATCGGACGAGTTGGCTCGCCCGTTTGGGCACCCGTTCTCTGGCGGTAAAATGGCCGTAAAACGAGTTTCGGAACTCGGAATTGGATTCCGTTTTCTCCCGCCACCGACTCCCACCAAACCTGACCACGCCCGCCAAAAAACCCACGCCGCCCCCGAAACACGAAATTTGGCCGCAATCCGTGTGCTATAGCTCACGGATTTTGGCCTTTTCGGGCGGAAAAATGGGTGCAGGGCCTCCCGCATTATATTCGCCATTTCTTCGATCGCAAAACCGTACTAGCACCGTGAGGAGGGCCCCGGCCCAGTTCTACCGCAACCAGACCAATTCGCGGGCACGTTTTGTCTCCTTTTCGCACCCCCGCACGTTCGGTAAATCGGCCGTAAAATGAGATTCGGACCTCGGAATCAACTCCTGTCTTCTCCGACGTTCGACTGTCGCACGTATCTAATGCATCACCCCAAAATCCCGCACCGCCCCGGAAACGCGAAAGTTGGCCAAGATCCGTGAGCTACAGCACACGGCCTTGGCCGCGGGGTGGCTGCGTGCCTAGGCCTTGGCAGCGGCGTGGCTGGGTGCCATGGCCTTGGCCTTCACCACGGGGTGGCTGCGTGCCTTGGCCTTGGCCGCGGGCTGGCTGCGTGCCTTGCTCGAAATGCAGCACATGCTCGCAACCAAGGCATGTCGCACACTCTCGCGCACACACAATACACACTTCGGCCGCGCTCCCGGGGCAAGGATGGGGAGCTCGAGCATGGCCCTGTGCCTTGGCCTTCGCCGCGGGGTGGCTGCGTGCGTTGGCCTTGGCCTTGGCCGTGGGCGAGCATTTTTCCAAAGTGTGAGCACACGGTCCTCGCCGTTGCTTCGTATTCTTGGACCAAAAACTGAGATCGACACCTACCGTCCACTTCTTTCTCCGGTTTTGCCTGAATCGGACGAGTTGGCCCACCCGTTTGGGCACCCGTTCTCTGTCGGTAAAATGGCCGTAAAACGAGTTTCGGAACTCGGAATTGGATTCTGTTTTCTCCCGCCACCGACTCCCACCAAACCCGACCACGCCAGCCAAAAATCCCACGCCACCCCCGAAACGCGAAATTTGGCCGCAATCCGTGCGCTATAGCTCACGGATTTTGGCCTTTTCGGGCGGAAAAATTGGCGCAGGGCCACCTGCATTATTTTCGCCATTTCTTCGAGCCCAAATCAGTACTAGCACCGTGAGGAGGCCCCCGGCCCAGTTCTACCACAACCGGACCAATTCGCGGGCACGTTTCATCCCCTTTTCGCACCCCCGCACGTTCGGTAAATCGGCCGTAAAACGAGGTTCGGACCTCGGAATCGACTCCCATCTTCTCCGACGTTCGACTGCCGAACGTATCTAATGCATCACCCAAAATCCCGCACCGCCCCGGAAATGCGAAAGTTGGCCAAGATCCGTGAGCTACAGTACACGGCCTTGGCCACGGGCGAGCATTTGACCAAAATGTGAGCACACGGTCCTCGCCGTTGCTTCGTATTCTTGGACCAAAAACTGAGATCCACACCTACCTTCCACTTCTTTCTCCGGTTTTGCCTGAATCGGACGAGTTGGCCCACCCGTTTGGGCACCCGTTCTCTAGCGGTAAAATGGCCGTAAAACGAGTTTCGGAGCTCGGAATTGGATTCCGTTTTCTCCCGCCACTGACTCCCACCAAACCCAACCACGCCAGCAAAAAATCCCACACCGCCGCCGAAACACGAAATTTCGCCACAATCCGTGTGCTATAGCTCACGGATTTTGGCCTTTTCGGGCGGAAAAATGGGCGTATGGGCTCCCGTATTATTTTCGCCATTTCTTCGATCGCAAAACAGTACTAGCACCGTGAGGAAGCCGCCGGCCACATTCTACCACAACCGGACCAATTCGCGGGCACGTTTCGTCCCCTTTTCGCACCCCCGCACGTTCGTTAAATCAGACGTAAAACGAGGTTCGGACCTCGGAATTGACTCCCGTGTTCTCCGACGTTCGACTGTCGTACGTATCTAATGCATCACCCCAAAATCCCGCCCCGCCCCGGAAACGCGAAAGTTGGCCAAGATCCGTGTGCTACAGCACACGGCCCTGGTCGCGGGGTGGCTGCATGCCTAGGCCTTGGCCGCGGGGTGGCTGGGTGCAATGGCCTTGGCCACGGGGTGGCTGCGTGCCTTGGCCTTGTCCACGGGGTGGCTGCGTGCCTAGGCCTTGGCCGCGGGGTGGCTGGGTGCCATGGTCTTGGCCTTGGCCGCGGGCTGGCTGCGTGCATAGGCTTTGGCCGCGGGGAGGCTGTGTGCCATGGCCTTGGCCTTGGCCGCGGGGTGGCTGCGTGCCTTGGCCTTGGCCGCGGGCTGGCTGCGTGCCTTGCTCAAAATGCAGCACATGCTCGCGACCAAGGCACGTCGTACACTCTCGCGCACACACAACACAAACTTGGGCCGCGCTCCAGGGGCAAGGATAGGGAGCTCGAGCGTGGCCCTGTGCCTTGGCCTTCGCCGCGGGGTGGCCGCGTGCCTTGGCCGCGGGCGAGCATTTGGCCAAAATGTGAGCACACGGTCCTCGCCGTTGCTTCGTATTCTTGGACCAAAAACTGAGATCCACACCTACCTTCCACTTCTTTCTCCGGTTTTGCCTGAATCGGACGAGTTGGCCCACCCGTTTGGGCACCCGTTCGCTGCCGGTAAGATGGCCGTAAAACGAGTTTCGGAACTCGGAATTGGATTCCGTTTTCTCCCGCCACCGACTCCCACCAAACCCGACCACGCCAGCCCAAAATCCCACGCCGCCCCCGAAACGCGAAATTTGGCCACAATCCGTGTGCTATAGCTCACGGATTTTGCCCTTTTCTGGCGGAAAAATGGGCGCAGGGCCTCTCGTAGGAGCTTGCGGGGCTTTCCCGAACCTTAATTTTGTGTTTCTCTTATGTTTTCACGCATTTTTTGTAGCACGAATTTTTTAACCCTAACTTTTTGCAACAATAAGACATTTTAATTTGGATTTGACCACAGAAAGCAGCAACTTAAATGTCCAATTGTGATGTGAAATCGTTAATTATTTGATTTATAATTAATTTGTATCTTAGATCCAAATATAAATTTTATTTGCGAGTCGTATATTGATATTTTAAGTTGTCTCAATGGTAGGCTTGAAAATTTATTTGCATTTTTGACCTACATGTTAGGGGTTCAAGCGAGAGCTAAAGCTTCGAATATTCTCTTCAAATATTATTACATTAATTTCAAAAACAAAATATCTGAATATTTCACATTTAATTTAAAAATTATTTTCTGCTGCATATTAGGATATATATGCAATCGACAATCGAGGTATTAGAGCAATTTTGGACCCACCAGCAGTAGACACCACCAGTCCTTGAGCTGACTCTCACCCCCCAAAAAAAAAGTATATTGAATTACGGTGTGATTTTTTCCATGATGGTAGAAAAAAATGTGAAATACTATTAAATAGAAAGAGAAAAATATTTCGTAGCACGAAAAGAGGTGTTTTTGGCCTCACATGGCATGCTGGGAGTGGGGGGCAAAACGGGTGCTCACGGCCAAGGCACGGGGCCGCGCTCAAGCTCCCTATCCTTGCCTCGGGAGCGCGCGTTGGCCGCACCATACCTGGGCATTGGCCGCGGCACGAAAGTTGGACTAGATCCGCGAGCTACAGCACACGGTCTTTGGCCATTTTGGCCGGAAAAATGGGGCCCGGAGCTTCCGCGCTGTTTCCCCCACTTTTGAGTCCCGTAAGATCACTTCGGTCGAAATACGTCACCTCCTAAAATTTCGGCCCAAACAAAGTCGGACAGACGCTTGGGCCACGCCCGCTATATGCATTGGCCGTTGATGCCGCGGGGTGGCTGGGTGCCATGGCCTTGGCCTTGGCCGCGGGGTGGCTACGTGCCTTGGCTTTGGCCGCGGGCTGGCTGCGTGCCTTGCTCGAAATGCAGTACATGCTCGCGACAAAGGCACGTCGTACACTCTCGCGCACACACAACACACACTTGGGCCGCACTCCCGGGGCAATGATAGGGAGCTCGAGCGTGGCACTCTGCCTTGGCCTTGGCCGCGGGCGAGCATTTGGCCAAAATGTGAGCACACGGTCCTCGCCGTTGCTTCGTATTCTTGGACCAAAAACTGAGATCCACACCTACCTTCCACTTCTTTCTCCGGTTTTGCCTGAATCGGACGAGTTGGCCCACCCGTTTGGGCACCCGTTCTCTGGCGGTAAAATGGCCGTAAAACGAGTTTCGGAGCTCGGAATTGGATTCCCTTTTCTCCCGCCACCGACTCCCACCAAACCCGACCACGCCAGCCAAAAATCCCATGCCGCCCCCGAAACGCGAAATTTGGCCGCACACGGCCTTGGCCTAGGGGTGGCTGCGTGCCTAGGCCTTGGCCGCGGGGTGGCTGGGTGCCATGGCCTTGGCCTTGGCCACCGGGTGGCTGTGTGCCAAGGCCTTGGCCGCGGGGTGGCTGCGTGCCTAGGCCTTGGCCGCGGGCTGGCTGGGTGCCATGGCCTTGGCCGGGGGAGGACGCATGCCTAGGCCTGTCCCACGGGGTGGCTGCGTGCCTCGGCCTTGGCCTTGGCCGCGGGCTGGCTACGTGCCTTTCTCGAAATGCAGCATATGCTCGCGACCAAGGCAGGTCGTACACTCTCACGCACACACCACACACACTCCGGCCGCGCTCCCGAGGCAAGGATAGGGAGCTCGAGCGTGGCCCTGTGCCTTGGCGTTGGCCGCGGGGTGGCTACATGGCTTGGCCTTAGCCGCGGGCGAGCATTTTGCCAAAATGTGAGCACACGGTCCTCGCCGTTTCTTCGTATTCCTGGACCAAAAACTGAGATCCACACCTACCTTCCACTTCTTTCTCCGGTTTTTCTTGAATCGGACGACTTGGCCCACCCGTTTGGGCACCCGTTCGCTGCCGGTAAGATGTCCGTAAAATGAGTTTCGGAGCTCAGAATTGGATTCGGTTTTCTCCCACCACCGACTCCCACCAAACCCGACGACGGCAGCTCAAAATCCCACGCCGCCCCCGAAACGCGAAATGCGGCCACAATCCGTGTGCTATAGCTCACGGATTTTGGCCTTTTCTGGCGGAAAAATGGGCGCAGGGCCTCCCGCATTATTTTTTCCATTTCTTCGAGCGGAAAGCAGTACTTGCGCCGTGAGGAGGCCCCCGGCCCAGTTCTACCACAATCGGAACAATTCGATGGCACGTTTCGTCCCCTTTTCGCACCCCCGCACCCTCGGTAAATCGGCCGTAAAACGAGGTTCGGACCTCGAAATCGACTCCCCTCTTTTCCGACATTCGACTGTCACACGTATCTAACGCATCACCCAAAAATCCCGCACCGCCCCAGAAACGCGAAAGTTGGCCAAGATCCGTGAGCGACAGCACACGGCCTTGGCCTTGGCCGCGGGTTGGCTGGGTGCCATGGCCTTGGCCTGGGCCACGGGGTGGCTGTGTGCCAAGGCCTTGGCCGCGGGGTGGCTGCGTGCCTAGGCCTTGGCCGCGGGATGGCTGGGTGCCATGGCCTTGGCCGCGGGGTGGACGCGTGCCTAGCCCTTGTCCACGGGGTGGCTGCGTGCCTCGGCCTTGGCCTTGGCCGCGGGCTGGCTACGTGCCTTTCTCGAAATGCAGCATATGCTCGCGACCAAGGCAGGTGGCACACTCTCACGCACACACAACACACACTCCGGCCGAGCTCCCGAGGCAAGGATAGGGAGCTCGAGCGTGGCCCTGTGCCCTGGCGTTGGCCGCGGGGTGGCTTCATGGCTTGGCCTTGGCCGCGGACGAGCATTTGGCCAAAATGTGAGCACACGGTCCTTGCCGTTGCTTCGTATTCTTGGACCAAAAACTGAGATCCACACCTACCTTCCACTTCTTTCTCCGGTTTTACCTGAATCGGACGAGTGGGCCCACCCGTTTGGGCACCAGTTCGCTGGTAAGATGGCCGTAAAACGAGTTTCGGAGCTCGGGATTGGATTCCGTTTTCTCCCACCACCGACTCCCACCAAACCCGACCACGCCAGTCCAAAATCCCACGCCAACCCCGAAACGCGAAATTTGGCCACAATCCGTGTGCTATAGCTCACGGATTTTGGCCTTTTCCGAGGGAAAAATGGCGCAGGTCCTCCCGCAATATTTTCGCAATTTCGTTGAGCGGAAAACAGTACTTGCGCCGTGAGGAGGCCCCCGGCCGAGTTCTACCACAATCGGACCAATTCGCGGGCACGTTTCGTCCCCTTTTCGCACCCCTGCACTCTCGGAAAATCGGCCATAAAACGAGGTTCGGACCTCGAAATCGACTCCCCTCTTCTCCAACCCTCGATTGTCGCACGTATCTAATGCATCACCCCAAAATCCCGCACAGCCCCGGAAACGCGAAAGTTGGCCAAGATCCGTGAGCTACAGCACACGGCCTTGGCCTTGGCCTCCCCACGGGCTGGCTGGGTGCCATGGCCTTGGCCGCGGGCTGGCTGGGTGCCATGGCCTTGGCCGCGGGGTGGACGCATGCCTTGCCCTTGGCCACGGGGTGGCTGCATGCCTCGTCCTTGGCCTTGGCCACGGGCTGGCTCCGTGGCTTGCTCGAAATGCAGCACATGCTCGCGACCAAGGCAGGTCGCACACTCTCACGCACACACAACACACACTCCGGCCGCGCTCCCGAGGCAAGGATAGGGAGCTCGAGCGTGGCCCTGTGCCTTGGCGTTGGCCGCGGGGTGGCTGCGTGGCTTGGCCTTGGCCGCGGGCGAGCATTTGGCCAAAATGTGAGCACACGGTCCTCGCCGTTTCTTCGTATTCTTGGACCAAAAACTAAGATCCACACCTACCTTCCACTTCTTTCTCCGGTTTTTCCTGAATCGGACGAGTTGGCCCACCCGTTTGGGCACCCGTTCGCAGCCGGTAAGATGGCCGTAAAACGAGTTTCGGAGCTCGGAATTGGATTCCGTTTTCTTCCGCCACCGACTCCCACCAAACCCGACGACGCCAGCCCAAAATCCCACGCCGCCCCCGAAACGCGAAATTTGGCCACAATCCGTGTACTATAGCTCACGGATTTTGGCCTTTTCTGGCGGAAAAACGGGCGCAGGGCCTCCCGCATTATTTTCACCATTTCTTTGAGCGGAAAGCAGTACTTGCGCCGTGATGAGGCCCCCGGCCCAGTTCTACCACAATCGGACCAATTCGAGGGCACGTTTCGTCCCCTTTTCGCACCCCCGCACCCTCGGTAAATCAGCCGTAAAACGAAGTTGGACCTCGAAATCGTCTCCCCTCTTTTCCGACGTTCGACTGTCGTACGTATCTAATGCATCACCCCAAAATCCCGCACCGCCCCGGAAACGCGAAAGTTGGCCAAGATCCGTGAGTGACAGCACACGGCCTTGGCCTTGACCGCGGGGTGGCTGCGTGCCTAGGCCTTGGCCGCGGGGTAGACGCGTGCCTAGGCCTTGGCCACGGGGTGGCTGCGTGCCTCGGCCTTGGCCTTGGCCGCGGGCTGGCTACGTGCCTTTCTCGAAATGCGGCATATGCTCGCCACCAAGGCAGGGCGCACACTCTCACGCACACACAACACACACTCCGGCGGCGCTCCTGAGGCAAGGATAGGGAGCTCGAGCGTGGCCCTGTGCCTTGGCGTTGGCCGCGGGGTGGCTGCATGGCTTGGCCTTGGCCGCGGGCGAGCATTTGGCCAAAATGTGGGCACACGGTCCTCGCCGTTTCTTCGTATTCTTGGACCAAAAACTGAGATCCACACCTACCTTCTACTTCTTTCTCCGGTTTTGCCTGAATCGGATGAGTGGGCCCACCCGTTTGGGCACCCGTTCGCTGCCGGTAAGATGGCCGTAAAACGAGTTTCGGAGCTCGGAATTGGATTCCGTTTTCTCCCGCCACCGACTCCCACCAAAGCCGACCACGCTAGCCCAAAATCCCATGCCGCCCCTGAAACTCGAAATTGGGGCACAATCCGTGTGCTATAGCTCACGGATTTTGGCCTTTTCCGGGGGAAAAATGGGCGCAGGGCCTCCCGTATTATTTTCGCCATTTCTTCGAGCGGAAAACACTATTTGCGCCGTGAGGAGACCCCGGCCCAGTTCTACCACAATCGGACCAATTCGCGGGCACGTTTCGCCCCCTGTTCACACCCCCGCACCCTCGGTAAATCGGCCGTAAAACGAGGTTCGGACCTCGAAATCGACTCCCCTCTTTTCCAACGCTCGACTGTGTTACGTATCTAATGCATCACCCCAAAATCCCGCACCGCCCCGGAAAAGCGAAAGTTGGCCAAGATCCGTGAGCTACAGCACACAGCCTTGGCCTTGGCCGCGGGGTGGCTGCGTGCCATGGCCTTGGCCTTGGCCGCGGGGTGGCTGCGTGCCATGGCCTTGGCCTTGGCCGCGGGGTGGCTGCGTGCCATGGACTCGGCCTTGACCGCGGGGTGGCTGCGTGCCATGGCCTTGGCCTTGGCCTCGGGGTGGCTACGTGCCAAGGCCTTGGCCGCGGACTGGCTGTGTGCCTAGGCCTTGACCGCGGGCTGGCAGGGTGCCATGGCCTTGGCCGCGGGGTGGACGCGTGCCTTGGCCTTGGCCACGGGGTGGCTGCGTGCCTCGGCCTTGGCCTTGGCCGCGGGCTGGCTCCGTGCCTTGCTCGAAATGCAGCACATGCTCGCGACCAAGACAGGTCGTAAACTCTCACGCACACACAACACACACTCCGGCCGCGCTCCCGAGGCAAGGATAGGGAGCTCGAGCGTGGCCCTGTGCCTTGGCGTTGGCCGCGGGGTGGCTGCGTGGCTTGGCCTTGGCCGCGGGTGAGCATTTGGCCAAAATGTGAGCACACGGTCCTCGCCGTTTCTTCGTATTCTTGGACCAAAAACTGAGATCCACACCTACCTTCTACTTCTTTCTCCGGTTTTGCCTGAATCGGATGAGTGGGCCCACCCGTTTGGGCACCCGTTCGCTGCCGGTAAGATGGCCGTAAAACGAGTTTCGGAGCTCGGAATTGGATTCCGTTTTCTCCCGCCACCGACTCCCACCAAAGCCGACCACGCCAGCCCAAAATCCCACGCCGCCCCTGAAACTCGAAATTGGGGCACAATCCGTGTGCTATAGCTCACGGATTTTGGCCTTTTCCGGGGGAAAAGTGGGCGCAGGGCCTCCCGTATTATTTTCGCCATTTCTTCGAGCGGAAAACACTATTTGCGCCGTGAGGAGACCCCGGCCCAGTTCTACCACAATCGGACCAATTCGCGGGCACGTTTCGCCCCCTGTTCACACCCCCGCACCCTCTGTAAATCGGCCGTAAACGAGGTTCGGGCCTCGAAATCGACTCCCCTCTTTTCCGACGTTCGACTGTCACACGTATCTAATGCATCACCCCAAAATCCCGCACCGCCCCGGAAACACGAAAGTTGGCCAAGATCCGTGAGCGACAGCACACAGACTTGGCCTTGCCTGCGGGGTGGCTGCGGGTGGCTGCCTTGGCCTTGCCTGCGGGGCCATGGCCTTGGCCTTGGCCCCGGGGTGGCTGCGGGCCATGGCCTTGGCCTTGGCCTCGGGTGGCTGTGTGGCATGGCCTTGGCCTTGGCCACCATGGCCTTGGCTGGCTGGCTGCCAAGGCCTTGGCCGCGGGCTGGCTGCCATGGCCTTGGCCTTGGCCAAGGGGTGGCTGCGTGCCTCGGCCTTGGCCTTGGCCGCGGGCTTGCTCCGTGCCTTGCTCGAAATGCAGCACATGCTCGCGACCAAGGCAGGTCGCACACTCTCACGCACACACAAGACACACTCGGGCCGCGCTCCCGAGGCAAAGATAGAGAGCTCGAGCGTGGCCCTGTGCCTTGCCCTGTTTGCCAAAATGGCACACGGTCCTCGCCGTTTCTTCGTATTCTTGGACCAAAAACTGAGATCCACACCTACCTTCTACTTCTTTCTCCGGTTTTGCCTGAATCGGATGAGTGGGCCCACCCGTTTGGGCACCCGTTCGCTGCCTGTAAGATGGCCGTAAAACGAGTTTCGGAGCTCGGAATTGGATTCCATTTTCTCCCGCCACCGACTCCCACCAAACCCCACCACGCCAGACCAAAATCCCACGCCGCCCCCGAAACACGAAATTTGGGCACAATCCGTGTGCTATTGCTCACGGATTTTGGCCTTTTCCGGGGGAAAAATGGGCGCAGGGCCTCCCGCATTTTTTTCTCCATTTCTTCGAACGGAAAACAGTACATGCACCGTGAGGAGGCCCCCGGCCCAGTTCTACCACGATTGGACCAATTCGCGGGCACGTTTCGTCCCTTTTTCACACCCCCGCACCCTCGGTAAATCGTCCGTAGAACGAGGTTCGGACCTCGAAATCGACTCCCCTCTTTTCCAACGCTCGACTGTCGCACGTATCTAATGCATCACCCCAAAATCCCACACCGCCCTGGAAACGCGAAAGTTGGACAAGATCAGTGAGCTACAGCACACGGCCTTGGCCTCGGACGCGGGGTGGCTGCGTGCCATGGCCTTGGCCATGGCCGCAGGGTGGCTGCATGCCATGGCCTTGGCCTTTGCCTTGGGGTGGCCGCGGGCTGGCTGCGTGCCAAGGCCTTGGCCGCGGGCTGGCTGCGTGCCAAGGCCTTGACCGCGGGCTGGCTGCGTGCCTAGGCCTTGGCGACGGGCTGGCTGGGTGCCATGGCCTTGGCCGCGGGCTGGCTGGGTGCCATGGCCTTGGCCGCGGGGTGGACGCGTTCCTTGGCCTTGGCCACGGGGTGGCTGCGTGCCTCGGCCTTGGCCGTGGGGTGGACGCGTTCCTTGGCCTTGGCTGCAGGGCCTCCCGCATTATTTTCGCCATTTCTTCGAGCGGAAAACAGTACTTGCGCTGTGAGGAGGTCCCCGGCCCAGTTCTACCACAATCGGACCAATTCGCGGGCACGTTTCGTCCCCTTTTCGCACCCTCGCACCCTCGGTAAATCGGCCGTAAAACGAGGTTCGGAACTCGAAATCGACTCCCCTCTTTTCCAACGCTCGACTGTCGGACGTATCTAATGCATCACCCCAAAATCCCGCACTGCCCCGGAAACGCGAAAGTTGGCCAAGATCCGTGAGCTACAGCACACGGCCTTGGCCTTGGCCGCGGGGTGGCTGCGTGCCATGGCCTTGGCCTTGGCCTCGGGGTGGCGCCGTGCCAAGGCCTTGGCCGGGGGCTGGCTGGGTGCCATGGCCTTGGCCACGGGGTGGCTGCGTGCCTCGGCCTTGGCCTTGGCCGCGGGCTGGCTCCGTGCCTTGCTCGAAATGCAGCACATGCTCGCGACCAAGGCAGGTCGCACACTCTCACGAACACACAACACACACTCCGGCCGCGCTCCCGAAACGCGAAATTTGGCCAAAACGCGAAATCCGTGAGCGAAATTTGGCCAAAACGGAATTGGATTCCGTTTTCTCCCACCACCGACTCGCACCAAACCCGACGATGCCAGCCCAAAATCCCACGCCGCCCCAGAAACGCGAAATTTGACCACAATCCATGTGCAATAGCTCACGGATTTTGGCCTCTTCTGGCGGAAAAATGGGCGCAGGGCCTCCCGCCATTTCTTCGGTCGGAAAGCAGTACTTGAGCCGTGAGGAGGCCCCCGGCCCAGTTCTACCGCAATCGGACCAATTCGAGGGCACGTTTCGTCCCCTTTTTCGCACCCCCGCGGCCTCAGTAAATCGGCCGTAAAACGAGGTTCAGACCTCGAAATCGACTCCCCTCTTTTCCGACGTTCGACTGTCGTACGTATCTAATGCATCACCCCAAAATCCCGCACCGCCCCGGAAACGCGAAAGTTGGCCAAGATCCGTGAGCGACAGCACACGGCCTTGGCCTTGGCCGCGGGGTGGCTGCGTGCCTAGGCCTTGGCCGCGGGGTGGGTGGGTGCCATGGCCTTGGCCTTGGCCACCGGGTCGCTGTGTGCCAAGGCCTTGGCCACCGGGTCGCTGTGTGCCAAGGCCTTGGCCACGGGATGGCTGCGTGCCTAGGCCTTGGCCGCGGGCTGGCTGGGTGCCATGGCCTTGGCCGCGGGGTGGACGCGTGCCTAGGCCTTGGCCACGGGGTGGCTGCGTGCCTCGGCCTTGGCCCTGGCCGCGGGCTGGCTACGTGCCTTTCTCAAAATGCAGCATATGCTCGCGACCAAGGCAGGTCGTACACTCTCACGCACACACAACACACACTCCAGCCGCGCTCCCGAGGCAAGGATAGGGAGCTCGAGCGTGGCCCTGTGCCTTGGCGTTGGCCGCGGGGTGGCTGCATGGCTTGGCCTTGGCCCCGGGCGAGCATTTGGCCAAAATGTGAGCACACGGTCCTCGCCGTTTCTTCGTATTCTTGTACCAAAAACTGAGATCCACACCTACCTTCCACTTCTTTCTCCGGTTTTGCCTGAATCGGACGAGTGGGCCCACCCGTTTGGGCACCCGTTCGCTGCCGGTAAGATGGCTGTAAAACGAGTTTCGGAGCTCGGAATTGGATTCTGTTTTCTCCCGCCACCGACTCCCACCAAACCCGACCACGCCAGCCCAAAATCCCATGCCGCACCCGAAACGCGAAATTTGGCCAAGGCACAAGGCCACGCTCAAGCTCCCTATCCTTGCCTCGGGAGCGCGGCCCGAGTGTGTGTTGTGTGTGCGTGAGAGTGTGCGACCTGCCTTGGTCGCGAGCATATGCTGCATTTCAAGCAAGGCACGCAGCCAGCCCGCGGGCAAGGCCAAGGCCGAGGCACGCAGCCACCCCGTGGCCAAGGCCAAGGCACGCGTCCACCCCGCGGCCAAGGCTATGGCACACAGCCAGCCCGCGGCCAAGGCCATGGCACCCAGCCAGCCCGCAGCCAACGCCAAGGCACAGGGCCACGCTCGAGCTCCCTATCCTTGCCTCGGGAGTGCGGCCGGAGTGTGTGTTGTGTGTGCGTGAGAGTGTACGACCTGCCTTGGTCGCGAGCATGTGCTGCATTTCGAGCAAGGCACGGAGCAAGCCCGCGGCCAAGGCCAAGGCCGAGCCACGCACCCACCCCGTGGCCAAGGCCATGGCACGCAGCCACCCTGAGGCCAAGGCCAAGGCCATGGCACGCAGCCACCCCGAGGCCAAGGCCAAGGCTGAGGCACGTAGCCACGCCGTGGCCAAGGCCTAGGCACGCCTCCACCCCGCGGCCAAGGCCATGGCACCCAGCCAGCCCGCGGCCAAGGCCTAGGCTCGCATCCACCACGCGGCCAAGGCCTTGGCACACAGCCACCCGGTGGCCAAGGCCAAGGCCATGGCACCCAGCCACCACGCGGCCAAGGCCTAGGCATGCAGCCACCCCGCGGCCAAGGCCAAGCCCGTGTGCTGTCGCTCACTGATCTTGGCCAACTTTCGAATTTCCGGGGCAGTGCGGGATTTTGGGGTGATGCATTAGACACGTGCGACAGTCGAACGTCGGAAAAGAGGGGAGTCGATTTCGAGGTCCGAACCTCGTTTTACGGCCGATTTACCGAGGGTGCGGGGGTGCGAAAAGGGGATGAAACGTGCCGTCGAATTGGTCCGATTTTGGTAGAACTGGGCCGGGGGCCTCCTCACGGTGCAAGTACTGCTTTCCACTCGAAGAAATGGCAAAAATAATGCTGGAGGCCCTGCGCCCATTTTTCCGCCAGAAAATGCCAAAATCCATGAGCTCTACCGCACGGATTGTGGCCAAATTTCGCGTTTCGGGGGCGGCGTGGGATTTTGGGCTGGCGTCGTCGGGTTTGGTGGGAGTCGGTGGCGGGAGAAAACGGAATCCAATTCCGAGCTCCGAAACTCGTTCTACGGCCATCTTACCGGCAGCGAACGGGTGCCCAAACGGGTGGGCCAACTCGTCCGATTCAGGAAAAACTGGAGAAAGAAGTGGAAGGTAGGTGTGGATCTCAGTTTTTGGTCCAAGAATACGAAGAAACGGCGAGGACCGTGTGCTCACATTTTGGCCAAATGCTCGCCCGCGGCCAAGGCCAAGCCACGCAGCCACCCCGCGGCCAACGTCAAGGCACAGGGCCACGCTCGAGCTCCCTATCCTTGCCTCGGGAGCGCGGCCCGTGTGTGTGTTGTGTGTGCGTGAGAGTGTGCGACCTGCCTTGGTCGCGAGCATGTGCTGCATTTCGAGCAAGGCACGGAGCCAGCCCGCGGCCAAGGCCAAGGCCGAGGCACGCAGCCACCCCGTGGCAGGGCCAAGGCACGCGTCCACCCCACGGCCAAGGCCAAGGCCGTGGCACGCAGCCACCCCGAGGCCAAGGCCAAGGCCCGCAGCCACCCCGCGGCCAACACCAAGGCACAGGGCCACGCTCGAGCTCCCTATCCTTCCCTCGGGAGCGCGGCCGGAGTGTGTGTTGTGTGTGCGTGAGAGTGTGCGACCTGCCTTGGTCGCGAGTGTATGCTGCATTTCGAGCAAGGCACGGAGCCAGCCCGCGGCCAAGGCCAAGGCCGAGGCACGCAGCCACCCCGTGGGCAAGGCCAAGGCACGCGTCCACCCCGTGGCCAAGGCCATGGCACCCAGCCAGCCCGCGGCCAAGGCCATGGCAACCAGCCAGCCCGCGGTCAAGGCCTAGGCACGCAGCCAGCCCACGGCCAAGGCCTTGGCACGCAGCCACCCCGAGGCCAAGGCCAAGGCCATGGCACGCATCCACCCCGCGGCCAAGGCCAAGGCCATGGGACGCAGCCACCCCGCGGCCAACGCCAAGGCCGCGTCCTGTAGCTCACGGATCTTGGCCAACTTTCATGGTTCCGGGGCAGTGTGTGATTTTGGGGTGATGCATTAGATACGTGCGACAGTCGAACGTCGGAGAAGACGGGAGTCGATTCCGAGGTCCGAACCTCCTTTTACGGCCGATTTACCGAACGTGCGGGGGTGCGAAAAGGAGAGGAAATGTGCCCGCGAATTGGTCCGGTAGTGGTAGAACTGGGCGGGAGAAAACGGAATCCAATTCCGAGCTCCGAAACTCGTTTAACGGCCATTTTACCGCCAGAGAACGGGTTGCCAAACGGGTGGGCCAACTCGTCGGATTCAGGCAAAACCGGAGAAAGAAGTGGAAGGTAGGTGTGGATCTCAGTTTTTGGTCCAAGAATACGAAGCAAAAAAAAGGACCGTGTGCTCACATTTTGGCCAAATGCCCGCCCGCGGCCAAGGCACGCAGCCACCCCGCGGCCAAGGCCAAGGCACAGGGCCACGCTCGAGCTCCCTATTCTTGCCCCGTGAGCGCGGCCCAAGTTTGAGTTGTGTGTGCGCGAGAGTGTGCGACGTGCCTTGGTTGCGAGCATGTGCTGCATTTCGAGCAAGGCACGCAGCCACCCCGCCGCCAAGGCCAAGGCCATGGCACCCAGCCACCCCGCCGCCAAGGCCAAGGACATGGAACCCAGCCACCCCGTTGCCAAGGCCAAGGCACCCAGCAACGGCGAGGACCGTGTGCTCAAATTTTGGCAAAATGCTCGCCCGCGGCCAAGGCCAAGGCCAAGGCACGCGGCCACCCGGCGGCCAAGGCCAAGGCACAGGGCCACGCTCGAGCTCCCTATTCTTGCCCCGGGAGCGCGGCCCAAGTGTGTATTGTGTGTGCGTGAGAGTGTGCGACGTGCCTTGGTCGCGAGCATGTGCTGCATTTCGAGCATGGCACGCAGCCAGCCCGCGGCCAAGGCCAAGGCACACAGCCACCCCGCGGCCAAGGGCAAGGCCATGGCACCCAGCCACCCCGCGGCCAAGACCTAGGCACGCAGCCACCCCGGGGCCAAGGCCGTGTGCTGTAGTTCACGGACCTTGCCCAACTTTCGCGTCTCCGGGGCGGGGCAGGATTTTGGGGTGATGCATTAGATACATGCGACAGTCGAACGTCGGAGAAGATGGGAGTCGATTCCGAGGTCCGAACCTCATTTTATGTCTGATTTACCGAACGTGCGGGGGTGCGAAAAGGGAACGAAACGTGCCCGCGAATTGGTCCGGTTGTGGTAGAACTGGGCCGGGGGCCTCCTCACGGTGCTAGTACTGTTTTCCTCTCGAAGAAATGGCAAAAACCTTGAGCTACAGCACACGGATTGCGGCCAAATTTCGCGTTTCGGGGGCGGCGTGTGATTTTTGGCTGGCATGGTCGGGTTTG
This sequence comes from Luvunga scandens, assembly GCA_030449905.1. Lineage (NCBI taxonomy): Eukaryota > Viridiplantae > Streptophyta > Magnoliopsida > Sapindales > Rutaceae > Luvunga > Luvunga scandens. The sequence continues at coordinate 81,134 of JASUUG010000746.1, read as the reverse complement.
GTGGGAGTCGGTGGCGGGAGAAAACGGAATCCAATTCCAAGCTCCGAAACTCGTTTTACAGCCATTTTACAGCCAGAGATCGGGTGCCGAAACAGGTGGGCCAACTCGTCGGATTCAGGTAAAACCGGAGAAAGAAGTGGAAGGTAGGTGTGGATCTCAGTTTTTTGTCCAAGAATACGAAGCAATGGTGAGGACCGTGTGCTCACATTTTGGCCAAATGCTCGCCCGCGGCCAAGGCCAAGACGAAGGCACGCGGCCAGCCCGCAGCCAAGGCCAAGGCTCAGGGCCACGCTCGAGCTCCCTATCCTTGCCCCGGGAGCACGGCCCAAGTGTGTGTTGTGTGTGCGTGAGAGGGTGCGACGTGCCTTGGTCGCGAGCATGTGCTACATTTCGAGCAAGGCACGCAGCCAGCCCGCGGCCAAGGCCAAGGCACGCAGCCACCCCGTGGCCAAGGCCAAGGCCATGGCACGCCGCCACCCCGCGGCCAAGGCCAAGGCCATGTGCTGTAGCTCACGGATCTTGGCCAACTTTCACGTTTACGGGGCGGTGCGGCATTTTGGGGTGATGCATTAGATACGTAACATAGTCGAGCGTTGGAAAAGAGGGGAGTCGATTTCGAGGTCCGAACCTCGTTTTACGGCCGATTTACCGAGGGTGCGGGGGTGCGAAAAGGGGACGAAAACGTGCCCGCGAATTGGTCCGATTGTGGTAGAACTGGGCCAGGGGCCTCCTCACGGCGCAAGTAATGGCGGTAAGATGGCCGTAAAACGAGTTTCGGAGCTCGGAATTGGATTCCGTTTTCTCCCCCCACCGACTCCCACCAAACCCGACCACGCCAGCGAAAAATCCCACGCCGCCCCCGAAACGAGAAATTTGGCCGCAATCCGTGTGCTATAGCTCACGGATTTTGGCCTTTTCGGGCGGAAAAATGCGAAAGTTGGCCAAGTAGCTCATTGCCTTGGCCGCGGGGTGGCTGCGTGCATAGTCCATGGCCGCGGGGTGGCTGCGTGTCTCGGCTTTGGCCGCGGGCTGGCTGCGTGCCTTGCTCGAAATGCAGCACATGCTCACGACCGAGGGACATCGCCCACTCTCGCACACACACAACACACACTTGGACCGCGCTCCTGGGGCAAGGATAGGGAGCTCGAGCGTGGCCCTGTGCCTTGGCCTTAGCCGCGGGGTGGCCGCGTGCCTTGGCCTTGGCGAAGGGGTGGCTGGGTGCCATGGCCTTGGCCTTGGCCACATGGTGGCTGCGTGCCTAGGCCTTGGCCGCGGGGTGGCTGGGTGCCATGGCCTTGGCCTTGGCCGCGGGGTGGCTGCGTGTCTTGGCCTTGGCCGCGGCGTGGCTGGGTGCCATGGCCTTGGCCTTGGCCTCGGGGTGGCTACGTGCCTAGGCCTTGGCCGCGGGGTGGCTGGGTGCCATGGCCTTCGCGTTGGTCGCGGGGTGGCTGCATACCTAAGCCTTGTCCGCGGGGTGGCTGGGTGCCATGGCCTTGGCCTTGGCCATGGGGTGGCTGCGTGCCTTGGCCTTGGCCGCGGGCTGGCTGCGTGCCTTGCTCGAAATGCAGCACATGCTCGTGACCAAGGCAGGTCGCAGACTCTCGCGCACACACAACACACACTTGGGCCGTGCTCCCGGGGCAAGGATAGGGAGCTCGAGCGTGGCCCTGAGCCTTGGCCTTGGCCGCGGGGTGGCCGCGTGCCTTGGCCTTGGCCTTGGCCGCGGGCGAGCATTTGGCCAAAATGTGAGCACACGGTCCTCACCGTTGCTTCGTATTCTTGGACCAAAAGCTGAGATCCACACCTACCTTCCACTTCTTTCTCCGGTTTTACCTGAATCCGATGAGTTGGCCCACCCGTTTGGGCACCCGTTCTCTGGCGGTAAAATCGCTGTAAAATGAGTTTCGCAGCTTGGAATTGGATTCCGTTTTCTCCCGCCACGGACTCCCACCAAACCCGACGACGCAAGCCCAAAATCCAATTCCGAGCTCCGAAACTCGTTTTACGGCCATCTTACCGGCAGCGAACGGGTGCCCCAAATGGGTGGGCCCACTCGTCCGATTCAGGCAAAACCGGAGAAAGAAGTGGAAGGTAGGTGTGGATCTCAGTTTTTGGTCCAAGAATACGAAGAAACTGCGAGGACCGTGTGCTCATATTTTGGCCAAATGCTCGCCCGCGGCCAAGGCGAAGCCACGCAGCCACCCCGCGGCCAACGCCAAGGCACAGGGCCACGCTAGAGCTCCCTATCCTTGCCTCGGGAGAGCGGCCGGAGTGTGTGTTGTGTGTGCGTGAGAGTGTGCGACCTGCCTTTGTCACGAGCATATGCTGCATTTCGAGAAAGGCACGTAGCCAGCCCGCGGCCAAGGCCAAGGCCGAGGCACGCAGCCACCCCGCGGCCAAGGCCAAGGCACGCGTCCACCCCGCGGCCAAGGACATGGCACCCAGCCAGCCCGCGGCCAAGGCCTTGGCACGCAGCCACCCCGCGGCCAAGGCCAAGGCCGTGTGCTGTAGCTCACGGATCTTGGCCAACTATCGCGTTTCCGGGGCGGTGCGGGATTTTGGGGTGATGCATTAGATACGTGTGACAGTCGAGCGTTGGAAAAGAGGTCCGAACCTCGTTTTACGGCCGATTTACCGAGGGTGCGGGGGTGCGAAAAGGGGACGAAACGTGCCCGCGAATTGGTCCGATTGTGGTAGAACTGGGCCGGGGGCCTCCTCACGGCGCAAGTACAGCTTTCCGCTCGAAGAAATGGGAAAAATAATGCGGGAGGCCCTGCGTCCATTTTTCCGCCAGAAAAGGCAAAAATTTGTGAGCTATAGCACACGGATTGTGGCCAAATTTCGCGTTTCGGGGGCGGCGAGCATGTGCTGCATTTTGAGCATGGCACGCGGCCAGCCCGCGGTCAAGGCTATGGCACCCAGCCACCCCGCGGCCAAGGCCTAGGCACGCAGCCACCCCGCGGCCGAGGCCAAGGCCATGGCACCCAGCCACCCCGCGGCCAAGGCCAAGGCTCGCAGCCACCCCGTGGCCAAGGCCAAGGACATGGCACCCAGCCACCCCGCGGCCAAGGCCAAGGCTCGCAGCCACCCCGTGGCCAAGGCCAAGGACATGGCAGCCAGCCACGCCGCTGCCAAGGCCTAGGCACGCAGCCACTCCGCGGCCAAGGCCGTGTGCTGTAGCTCACGGATCTTGGCCAACTTTCGCGTTTTCGGGCTGGTGCGGGATTTTGGGGTGATGCATTAGATACGTGCGACAGTCGAACGTCGGAAAAGACGGGAGTCGATTCCGAGGTCCGAACCACGTTTTACGGCCGATTTACCGAACGTGCGGTGGTACGAAAAGGGGACGAAACGTGCCCGTGAATTGGTCCGGTTGTGGTAGAACTGGGCCGGGGGCCTCCTCACGGTGCTAGTACTGTTTTACGCTCGAAGAAATGGCGAAACTAATGCGGGAGGCCCTGCGCCCATTTTTCAGCCCGAAAAGGCCAAAATCCGTGAGCTATAGCACACGGATTGCCGCCAAATTTCGTGTTTCGGGGGCGGCGTGGGATTTTTGGCTGGCGTGGTCGGGTTTGGTGGGAGTCGGTGGCGGGAGAAAACGGAATCCAATTCCGAGCTCCGAAACTCGTTTAACAGCCATTTTACCGCCAGAGAACGGGTTCCCAAACGGGTGGGCCAACTCGTCGGATTCAGGCAAAACCGGAGAAAGAAGTGGAAGGTAGGTGTGGATCTCAGTTTTTGGTCCAAGAATACGAAGCAACGGCGAGGACCGTGTGCTCACATTTTGGAAAATGCTCGCCCGCGGCCAAGGCCATGTCCAAGGCACGCGGCCACCACGCGGCCAAGGCCAAGGCACAGGGCCACGCTCGAGCTCCCTATCCTTGCCCCGGGAGCGCGGCCCAAGTGTGTGTTGTGTGTGTGCGAGAGTGTGCGACATGCCTTGGTCGCGAGCATGTGCTGCATTTCGAGCAAGGCACGTAGCCAACACGCGGCCAAAGCCAAGGCACACAGCCAACACGCGGCCAAAGCCAAGGCCAGGGCACCCAGCCACCCCGCGGCCAAGGCCTAGGCACGCAGCCAACCCGCGGCCAAGGCCTAGGCACGCAGCCAACCCGCGGCCAAGGGATAGGCTCACAGCCACGCCGCGGCCATGGCCTAGGCACGCAGCCAACCTGCGGCCATGGCCTAGGCACGCAGCCACCCCGCGGCCAAGGCCGTGTGCTGTAGCTCTCGGATCTTGGCCAACTTTCGCATTTCCGGGGCGGTGCGGGATTTTGGAGTGATGCATTCGATACGTGCTGCAGTCAAACGTCGGAGAAGACTGGAGTCGATTACGAGGTCCGAACCTCGTTTTACAGCCGATTTACCGAACGTGCGGGGGTGCGAAAAGGGGACGAAATGTGCCCGCGAATTGGTCCGGTTGTGGTAGAACTGGGCCGGGGGCCTCCTCATGGTGCTAGTACTGTTTTCCGCTCGAAGAAATGGTGAAAATATGGGGGAGGCCCTGTGCCCATTTTTCCGCCCGAAAAGGCCAAAATCCATGGGCTATAGCACACGGATTGCGGCCAAATTTCGCGTTTCGGGGGGCGGTGTGCGATTTTTGGCTGCCGTGGTCGGGTTTGGTGGGAGTCGGTGGCGGGAGAAAATGGCATCCACTTCCGAGCTCCGAAACTCGTTTTACAACCATTTTACCGCCAGAGAATGGGTGCCCAAATGGGTGGGCCAACTCGTCCGATTCAGGAAAAACCAGAGAAAGAAGTGGAAGGTAGGTGTGGATCTCAGTTTTTGGTCCAAGAATACGAAGTAACGGCGAGGACCGTGTACTCATATTTTGGCAAAATGCTCGCCTGCGGCCACGGCCAAGGCCATGGCAACCAGCCTAGGCACGTAGCCACCCCGCGGCCAAGGCCAAGCCCATCGCAACCAGCCACCACACGGCCAAGGCCTAGGCACGCAGCCACCCCGTGGCCAAGGCCAAGGCCATGGCACCCAGCCACCCCGTGGCCAACGCCCAGGCACGCAGCCACCCCGGGGCCAAGGCCGTGCGCTGTAGCTCACGGATCATGGCCAACTTTCGCGTTTCCGGGGCGGGGCGTATTTTGGGGTGATGCATTAGATACGTGCAACAGTCGAATGTCGGAGAAGACGGAAGTCGATTCCGAGGTCCGAACCTCATTTTACGTCTGATTTTCCGAACGTGCGGGGGTGCGAAAAGCGGATGAAACGTGCCCGCGAATTGGTCCGGTTGTGGTAGAACTGGGACGGAGGCCTCCTCACGGTGCTAGCACTGTTTCCCTCTCGAAGAAATGGCGAAAATAATGCGGGAGGCCCTGCGCCCATTTTTCCGCCCGAAAGGGCCAAAATCCGTGAGCTATAGCACACGGATCGCGTTTCGGGGGCGGCGTGGGATTTTTGGCGGGCGTGGTCGGGTTTGGTGGGAGTCGGTGGCGGGAGAAAACGGAATCCAATTCCGAGCTCCGAAACTCGTTTTACGGCCATTTTGCCGCCTGAGAACGGGTGCCCAAACGGGTGGGCCAACTCGTCGGATTCAGGCAAAACCGGAGAAAGAAGTGGAAGGTAGGTGTGGATCTCAGTTTTTGGTCCAAGAATACGAAGCAAAGGCGAGGACCATGTGCTCACATTTTGGCCAAATGCTCGCCCGCGGCCAAGGCACGTGGCCACCGCGCGGCCAAGGCCAAGGCACAGGGCCACGCTCGAGCACACTATCCTTGCCCCGGGAGCGCGGCCCAAGTGTGTGTTGTGTGTGCGTGAGAGTGTGCGACGTGCCTTGGTCGCGAGCATGTGCTGCATTTCGAGCAAGGTACGCAGCCAAATTTCGTGTTTCGGGGGCGGCGTGGGATTTTTGGCTGGCGTGGTCGGGTTTGGTGGGAGTCGGTGGCGGGAGAAAATGGAATCCAATTCCGAGCTCCGAAACTCGTTTAACGGCCATTTTACCGCCAGAGAACGGGCGGGCCAACTCGTCCGATTCAGGCAAAACCGGAGAAAGAAGTGGAAGGTATGTGTGGATCTAAGTTTTTGGTCCAAGAATACGAAGAAACGGCGAGGACAGTGTGCCAAATGCTCGCCCGCGGCCAATGCCAAGGCACAGGGCCACGCTCGAGCTCCCTATCCTTACCTCGGGAGCGCGGCCGGAGTGTGTGTTGTGTGTGTGTGAGAGTGTGCGACCTGCCTTGGTCGCGAGCATGTGCTGCATTTCAAGCAAGGCACGGAGCCAGCCCGTAGCCAAGGGCAAGGCCGAGGCACGCAGCCACCCCGTGGCCAAGGCCAAGGCACGCGTCCACCCCGCGGCCAAGGCCATGGCACCCAGCCAGCCCGCGGCCAAGGCCATGGCACCCAGCCAGCCCGCGGCCAAGGCCATGGCACCCAGCCAGCCCGCGGCCAAGGCCTAGGCACGCAGCCAGCCCGCGGCCACCCCGCTGCCAAGGCCAAGGCCGTGTGCTGTAGGTGTGGATCTCAGTTTTTGGTCCAAGAATACGAAGAAACGGCGAGGAGAGTGTGCTCACATTTTGGCCAAATGCTCGCCCGCGGCCAAGGCCAAGCCACGCAGCCACCCCGCGGCCAACGCCAAGGCACAGGGCCACGCTCGAGCTCCCTATCCTTGCCTCGGGAGCGCGGCCGGAGTGTGTGTTGTGTGTGCGTGAGAGTGTGCGACTTGCCTTGGTCGCGAGCATATGCTGCATTTAGAGAAAGGCACGTCGCCAACCCGCGGCCAAGGCCAAGTCCGAGGCACGCAGCCACCCCGTGTCCAAGGCCTAGGCATGCGTCCACCCCGCGGCCAAGGCCATGGCACCCAGCCAGCCCGCGGCCAAGGCCTAGGCACGCAGCCACCCCGAGGCCAAGGCCTTGGCACACAGCCACCCGGTGGCCAAGGACAAGCCCATGGCACCCAGCCACCCCGCGGCCAAGGCCAAGGCCGTGTGCTGTCGCTCATGGATCTTGGCCAACTTTCGCGTTTCCGGGGCGGTGCGGGATTTTGGGGTGATGCATTAGATATGTGCGGCATTCGAACGTCGGAAAAGAGGGGAGTCGATTTCGAGGTCCGAACCTCGTTTTACGGCCGATTTACCGAGGGTGCGGGGGTGCGAAAAGGGGACGAAACGTGCCCTCGAATTGGTCCGATTGTGGTAGAACTGGGCCGGGGGCCTCCTCACGGCACAAGTGCTGCTTTCCGCTCGAAGAAATGGCAAAAATAATGCGGGAGGCCCTGCGCCCATTTTTCCGCCAGAAAAGTCCAAAATCCGGGAGCTATAGCACACGGATTGTGGCCAAATTTCGCGTTTCGGGGGCGGCGTGGGATTTTGTGCTGGCGTCGTTGGGTTTGGTGGGAGTCGGTGGCGGGAGAAAACGGAATCCAATTCCGAGCTCCGAAAGTCATTTTACGGCCATCTTACCGGCAGCGAACGGGTGCCCAAACGGGTGGGCCAACTCGTCCAATTCAGGCAAAACCGGTGAAAGAAGTGGAAGGTAGGTGTGGATCTCAGTTTTTGGTCCAAGAATACGAAGAAATGGCGAGGACCGTGTGCTCACATTTTGGCCAAATGCTCCCCCGCGGCCAAGGCCAAGCCCCGCAGCCACCCCGCGGCCAACGCCAAGGCACAGGGCCATGCTCGAGCTCCCTATCCTTGCATCGGGAGCGCGGCCGGAGTGTGTGTTGTGTGTGCGTGAGAGTGTGCGACCTGCCTTGGTCGCGAGCATGTGCTGCATTTCAAGCAAGGCACGGAGCCAGCCCGCGGCCAAGGCCAAGGCCGAGGCATGCAGCCACCCCGTGGCCAAGGCCAAGGCACGCGTCCACCCCGCGGCCAAGGCCATGGCACCCAGCCAGCCTGCAGCCAAGGCCATGGCACCCAGCCAGCCCGCGGCCAAGGCCTTGGCACACAACCACCCGGTGGCCATGGCCAAGGCTATGGAACGCAACCACCCCGAGGCCAAGGCCAAGGCCATTGCCCACAGCCACCCCGCAGCCAAGGCCAAGGCCGTGTGCTGTCACTCACGGATCTTGGCCAACTTTCGCGTTTCCGGGGCGGTGCGGGATTTTGGGGTGATGCATTAGATACGTGCGACAGTCGAACGGCGGAAAAGAAGGGAGTCGATTTCGAGGTCCGAACGTCCTTTTACGGCCGATTTACCGAGGGTGCGGGGGTGCGAAAAGGGGAGGAAACGTGCCCTCGAATTGGTCTGATTGTGGTAGAACTGGGCCGGGGGCCTCCTCACGGCGCAAGTACTGCTTTCCGCTCGAAGAAATGGGAAAAATAACGCGGGAGGCCCTGCGCCCATTTTTCCGCCAGAAAAGGCCAAAATCCGTGAGCTATAGCGCACGGATTGTGGCCAAATTTCGCGTTTCAGGGGCCGCGTGGGATTTTGTTCTGGCATTATCGGGTTTGGTGGGAGTTGGTGGCGGGAGAAAACGGAATCCAATTCCGAGCTCCGAAACTCATTTTACGGCCATCTTACCGGCAGCGAATGGGTGCCCAAACGGGTGGGCAAACTCGTCCGATTCAGGCAAACCCGGAGAAAGAAGTGAAAGGTAGGTGTGGATCTCAGTTTTTGGTCCAAGAATACGAAGAAACGGCGAGGACCATGCACTCACATTTTGGCCAAATGCTCGCCCGCGGCCAAGGGCAAGCCACGCAGCCACCCCGCGGCCAACGCCAAGGCACACGGCCACGCTCGAGCTCCCTATCCTTGCATCGGGAGCGCGGCCCGAGTGTGTATTGTGTGTGCGTGAGAGTGTGCGAGCTGCCTTGATCGCGAGCATGTGCTGCATTTCGAGCAAGGCACGGAGCCAGCCCGCGGCCAAGGCCAAGGCCGAGGCACGCAGCCACCCCTTGGCCAAGGCCAAGGCCAAGGCAAGGCGGCGTCCACCCCGTGGCCATGGCCATGGCACCCAGCCACCCCGAGGCCAAGGCCAAGGCCATGGCACGCAGCCACCCCACGGCCAAGGCCAAGGCCGTCTGTTGTAGCTCACGGATATTGGCCAACTTTCGCGTTTCCGGGGCGGTGCGGGATTTTGGGGTGATGCATTAGATACGTGCGACAGTCGAGCGTTGGAAGAGAGGGGAGTCGATTTTGAGGTCCGAACCTCCTTTTACGGCCGATTTACCGAGGGTGTGGGGGTGCGAAAAGGGGACGACACGTGCCCGCGAATTGCTCCGATTGTGGTAGAACTGGGCCGGCGGTCTCCTCACGGCGTAAGTACTGTTTTCCGCTCGAAGAAATGGCAAAAATAATGCGGGAGACCCTGCGCCCATTTTTCACCCGGAAAAGGCCAAATTCCGTGAGCTATAGCACACGGATTGTGGCCAAATTTCGTGTTTCGGGGGCGGCGTGGGATTTTGAGCTGGCGTGGTCGGGTTTGGTGGGAGTCGGTGGTGGGAGAAAACGGAATCCAATTCCGAGCTCCGAAACTCTTTTTACGGCCATATTACCGGCAGCGAACGAGTGCCCAAACGGGTGGTCCCACTCTTCCGATTGCGGCAAAACCGGAGAAAGAAGTGGAAGGTAGCTGTGGATCACAGTTTTTCGTCCAAGAATACGAAGAAACAGCGAGGACTGTGTGCTCACATTTTGGCCAAATGCTCGCCCGCGGCCAACGCCAAGCCACAGGGCCACACTCGAGCTCCCTATCCTTGCCTCGGGAGCGCAGCTGGAGTGTGTGTTGTGTGTGCGTGAGAGTCTGCGACCTGCCTTGGGCCAACTTTCGCGTTTCCGGGGTGGTGCAGGACTTTGGAGTGATGCATTAGATACGTGCGACAGTCGAGCGTTGGAAAAGAGGGGAGTCGATTTCGAGGTCGAAACCACATTTTACGGTCGATTTACCGAGGGTGCGTGGCTGCGAAAAGGGACGAGACGTGCCATCGAATTGGTCCGATTGTGGTAGAACTGGGCCGGGGGCCTCCTCACGGCGCAAGTACTGTTTTCCGCTCGAAGAAATGGCGAAAATAATGCGGGAGGCCCTGCGCCCATTTTTCCCCCGGAAAAGGCCAAAATCCGTGAGCTATACTTTATGGTTTCCACTGGCGCAAATTCCACCACCTCAATTTGCAATTTAAGGTGAGAAAGAATTCCCCATTGGTAACAAATAGTTATCCATTAAGCGGGGGAAATACTATAAAAAAGCAGAAAGATTATCTTTCGACTCTTGCAAGAACGGACTAACAAGGTCAGCTACCCCAACAAGGTCGACTCCCCTCTTTTCCAACGCTCGACTATCGCACGTATCTAGTGCATCACACCAAAATCCCGCACCGCCCCGAAAACGCGAACGTTGGCCAAGATCCGTGAGCTACAGCACACAGCCTTGGCCTTGGCCGTGGGGTGGCGGCGTGCCATGGCCTTGGCCTTGGCCTCGGGTTGGCTGTGTGCCATGGCCTTGGCCTCGGGGTGGCTGCGTGCCATGGCCTTGGCCTTGGCCTCGGGGTGGCTGCGTGCCAAGGCCTTGGCCGCGGGCTGGCTGCGTGCCTAGGCCTTGGCCGCGGGCTGGCTGGGTGCCATGGCCTTGGCCGCGGGGTGGACGCATACCTTGGCCTTGGCCACTGGGTGGCTGCGAGTCTCGGCCTTGGCCTTGGCCGCGGGCTGGCTCCGTGCCTTGCTCGAAATGCAGCACATGCTCGCGACCAAGGCAGGTCGCACACTCTCACGCGCATACAACACACATGGATTTTAGCCTTTTCTGGCGGAAAAATGGGCGCAGGGCCTCCCGCATTATTTTTTCCATTTCTTCGAGCGGAAAGCAGTACTTGCGCCGTGAGGAGGCCCCCGGCCCAGTTCTACCACAATCGGACCAATTCGCGGGCACGTTTCGTCCCCTTTTCGCACCCCCGCACCCTGGGTAAATCGGCCGTAAAACGAGGTTCGGACCTCGAAATAGACTCCCATCTTTTCCAACGTTCGACTGTCGCATGTATCTAATGCATTACCCCGAAATCCCACACCGCCCCGAAAAAGCGAAAGTTGGCCAAGATCCGTGAGCGACAGCACACGGCCTTGGCCTTGGCCGCGGGGTGGCTGCGTGCCTAGGCCTTGGCCGCGGGCTGGCTGGGTGCCATGGCCTTGGCCTTGGCCACCGGGTGGCTGTGTGCCAAGGCCTTGGCCGCGGGGTGGCTGCGTGCCCAGGCCTTGGCCGCGGGCTGGCTGGGTGCCTTGGCCGCGGGCTGGCTTGGTGCCATGGCCTTGGCCTTGGCCCCCGGGTGGCTGTGTGCCAAGGCCTTGGCCGCGGGCTGGCTGCGTTCCTAGGCCTTGGCCACGGGCTGGCTGCGTGCCTAGGCCTTGGCCGCGGGCTGGCTGGGTGCCATGGCCTTGGCCGCGGGGTGGACGCGTGCCTAGGCCTTAGCCATGGGGTGGCTGCGTGCCTCGGCCTTGGCCTTGGCCGCGGGCTGGCTACATGCCTTTCTCGAAATGCAGCATATGCTCGCGACCAAGGCAGGTCTCACACTCTCACGCACACACAGCACACACTCCGGCCGCGCTCCCGAGGCAAAGATAGGGAGCTCGAGCGTGGCCCTGTGCCTTGGCGTTGGCCGCGGGGTGGCTGCATGGCTTGGCCTTGGCCGCGGGCGAGCATTTGGCCAAAATGTGAGCACACGGTCCTCGCCGTTTCTTCGTATTCTTGGACCAAAAACTGAGATACACACCTACCTTCCACTTCTTTCTCCGGTTTTTCCTGAATAGGACGAGTGGGCCCACCCGTTTGGGCACCCGTTCGCTGCCGGTAAGATGGCCGTAAAACGAGTTTCGGAGCTCGGAATTGGATTCCGTTTTCTCCCGCCACCGACTCCCACCAAACCCGACGACGCCAGCCGAAAATCCCACACCGCCCGCGAAACGCGAAATTTGGCCACAATCCGTGTGCTATTGCTCACGGATTTTGGCCTTTTCTGGCAGAAAAATGGGCGCAGGGCCTCCCATATTATTTTCACCATTTCTTTGAGCGGAAAACAGTACTTGCACCGTGAGGAGGCCCTTGGCCCAGTTCTACCACAATCGGACCAATTCGCGGGCACGTTTCGTCCCCTTTTCGCACCCCCGCACCCTCGGTAAATCGGCCGTAAAACGAGGTTCGGACCTCGAAATCGACTCCCCTCTTTTCCAACGCTCGACTGTCTCACGTAACTAATGCATCACCCCAAAATCACGCACCGCCCCAGAAACGCGAAAGTTGGCCAAGATTCGTGAGCTACAGCACACGGCCTTGGCCTTGGCCGCGGGGTGGCTGTGTGCCATGGCCTTGGCCGCGGGCTGGCTGCGTGCCTATGCCTTGGCCGCTGGCTGGTTGGGTGCCATGGCCGTGGCCGCGGGCTGGCTGGGTGCCATGGCCTTGGCCGCGGGGTGGACGTGTGCCTTGGCCTTGGCCACGGGGTTGCTGCGTGCCTCGGCATTGGCCATGGCCGCGTGCTGGCTCCGTGCCTTGCTCGAAATGCAGCACATGCTCGCGACCAAGGCAGGTCGCACACTCTCCCGCACACACAACACATACTTGGGCCACGCTCCCGAGGCAAGGATAGGGAGCTCGAGCGTGGCCCTGTGCCTTGGCGTTGGCCGCGGGGTGTCTGCATGGCTTGGCCTTGGCCGCGGGCGAGCATTTGGCCAAAATGTGAGCATACGGTCCTCGCCGTTTCTTCGTATTCTTGGACCAAAAACTGAGATCCACACCTACCTTCCACTTCTTTCTCCGGTTTTTCCTGAATCGGACGACTTGGCCCACCCGTTTGGGCACCCGTTCGCTACCGGTAAGATGTCCGTAAAACGAGTTTCGGAGCTCGGAATTGCATTCCGTTTTCTCCCGCCACCGACTCCCACCAAACCCGACGACGCCAGCCCAAAATCCCACACCCCCCCCAACGAAACGCGAAATTTGGCCACAATCCGTGTGCTATCGCTCACGGATTTTGGCCTTTTCTGGCAGAAAAATGGGCGCAGGGCCTCCCGCATTATTTTTGCCATTTCTTCGAGCGGAAAGCAGTACTTGCGCCGTGAGGAGGCCCCCGGCCCAGTTCTACCACAATCGGAACAATTCGAGGGCACATTTCGTCCGCTTTTCGCACCCCTGCACCCTCAGTGAATCGGCCGTAAAACGACGTTCGGACATCGAAATCGACTCCCCTCTTTACCGACGTTCGACTGTCACACGTATCTAACGCATCACCCAAAAATCCCACACCGCACCGGAAACGCGAAAGTTGGCCAAGATCCGTGAGGGACAGCACACGGCCTTGGCCTTGGCCGCGGGGGGGCTGGGTGCCATGGCCTTGGCCTGGACCACCGGGTGTCTGTGTGCCAAGGCCTTGGCCGCGGGGTGGCTGCGTGCCTAGGCCCTGGCCGCGGGCTGGCTGGGTGCCATGGCCTTGGCCGCGGGCTGGACGCGTGCCTAGGCCTTGGCCACGGGGTGGCTGCGTGCCTCGGCCTTGGCCTTGGCCGTGGGCTGGCTACGTGCCTTTCTCGAAATGCAGCATATGCTCGCGACCAAGGCAGGTCGCACACTCTCACGCACACACAACACACACTCCGGCCGCGCTCCCAAGGCAAGGATAGGGAGCTCGAGCGTGGCCCTGTGCCTTGGCGTTGGCCGCGGGGTGGCTGTGTGGCTTGGCCGTGGCCGCGGGCGAGCATTTGGCCAAAATGTGAGCACACGGTCCTCACCGTTGCTTCATATTCTTGGACCAAAAACTGAGATCCACACCTACCTTCCACTTCTTTCTCCGGTTTTGCCTGAATCGGACGAGTGGGCCCACTCGTTTGGGCACCAGTTCACTGGTAAGATGGCCGTAAAACGAGTTTCGGAGCTCGGAATTGGATTCCGTTTTCTCCCGCCACCGACTCCCACCCAACCCGATCACGCCAGCCAAAAATCCCACGCCGACCCCGAAACGCAAAATTTGGCCACAATCCGTTTGCTATAGCTCACGGATTTTCGCCTTTTCCGTGGGAAAAATAGGCGCAGGGCCTCCCGCATTATTTTCGCAATTTCGTTGAGCGGAAAACAGTACTTGCGCCGTGAGGAGGCCCCCGGCCCAGTTCACCACAATCAGACCAATTCGCGGGCACGTTTCGTCCCCTTTTCGCACCCCTGCACTCTCGGAAAATCGGCCGTTAAACGAGGTTCGGACCTCGAAATCGACTCCCCTCTTTTCCAACCCTCGACTGTCGCACGTATCTAATGCATCACCCCAAAATCCCGCACCGCCCCGGAAATGCGAAAGTTGGCCAAGATCCGTGAGCTACAGCACACGGCCTTGGCCTTGGCCGCGGGGTGGCTGCGTGCCATGGCCTTGGCCTTGGCCGCGGGCTGGCTGCGTGCCTAGGCCTTGGCCGCGGGCTGGCTGGGTGCCATGGCCTTGGCCGCGGGCTGGCTGGGTGCCATGACCTTGGACGCGGGGTGGACGCATGCCTTGGCCTTGGCCACGGGCTGGCTCCTTGCCTTGCTCGAAATGAAGCACATGCTCGCGACCAAGGCAGGTCGCACACTCTCACGCACACACAACACACACTCCGGCCGCGCTCCCAAGGCAAGGATAGGGAGCTCGAGCGTGGCCCTGTGCCTTGGCGTTGGCCGCGGGGTGGCTGCATGGCTTGGCCTTGGCCGCGGGCGAGCATTTGGGCAAAATGTGAGTACACGGTCCTCGCCGTTTCTTCGTATTCTTGGACCAAAAACTGAGATCCACACCTACCTTCCACTTCTTTCTCCGGTTTTCCCTGAATCGGACGAGTGGGCCCACCCGTTTGGGCACCCGTTCGCTGCCGGTAAGATGGCCATAAAACGAATTTCGGAGCTCGGAATTGGATTCTGTTTTCTCCCGCCACCGACTCCCACCAAACCCGACCACACCAGCCCAAAATCCCACGCCGCCTCCGAAACGCGAAATTTGGCCACAATCCGTGTGCTATAGCTTACGGATTTTGGCCTTTTCCGGGGGAAAAATGGGCGCAGGGCCTCCTGCATTATTTTCGCCATTTCTTCGAGCGGAAAACAGTACTTGCGCCGTGAGGAGGCCCCCGGCCCAGTTCTACCACAATCGGACCAATTCGCGGGCACGTTTTCGTCCCCTTTTCGCACCCCCGCACCCTCGGTAAATCGGCCGTAAAACGAGGTTCGGACCTCGAAATCGACTCCCCTCTTTTCCAACGCTCGACTATGTTACGTATCTAATGCATCACCCCAAAATGCCGCACCGCCCCATAAACGTGAAAGTTGGCCAAGATCCGTGAGCTACAGCACATGGCCTTGGCCTTGGCCGCGGGGTGGCGGCGTGCCATGGCCTTGGCCTTGGCCACGGGGTGGCTGCGTGCCTTGGCCTTGGCCGCGGGCTGGCTGCGTGCCTTGCTCGAAATGTAGCACATGCTCGCGACCAAGGCACGTCGCACCCTCTCACGCACACACAACACACACTTGGGCCGTGCTCCCGGGGCAAGGATAGGGAGCTCGAGCGTGGCCCTGAGCCTTGGCCTTGGCTGCGGGCTGGCCGCGTGCCTTCGTCTTGGCCTTGGCCGCGGGTGAGCATTTGGCCAAAATGTGAGCACACGGTCCTCACCGTTGCTTCGTATTCTTGGACAAAAAACTGAGATCCACACCTACCTTCCACTTCTTTCTCCGATTTTACCTGAATCCGACGAGTTGGCCCACCTGTTTCGGCACCCGATCTCTGGCTGTAAAATGGCTGTAAAACGAGTTTCGGAGCTTGGAATTGGATTCCGTTTTCTCCCGCCACCGACTCCCACCAAACCCGACCATGCCAGCCAAAAATCACACGCCGCCCCCGAAATGCGAAATTTGGCCGCAATCCGTGTGCTGGAGCTCAAGGTTTTTGCCATTTCTTCGAGAGGAAAACAGTACTAGCACCGTGAGGAGGCCCCCGGCCCAGTTCTACCACAACCGGACCAATTCGTGGGCACGTTTCGTTCCCTTTTCGCACCCCCGCACGTTCGGTAAATCAGACGTAAAATCAGGTTCGGACCTCGGAATCGACTCCCATCTTCTCCGACGTTCGACTGTCGCATGTATCTAATGCATCACCCCAAAATCCTGCCCCGCCCCGGAGACGCGAAAGTTGGGCAAGGTCCGTGAACTACAGCACACGGCCTTGGCCGCGGGGTGGCTGCGTGCCTAGGTCTTGGCCGCGGGGTGGCTGGGTGCCATGGCCTTGCCCTTGGCCGCGGGGTGGCTGTGTGCCTTGGACTTGGCCGCGGGCTGGCTGCGTGCCATGCTCGAAATGCAGCACATGCTCGCGACCAAGGCACGTCGCACACTCTCACGCACACACAATACACACTTGGGCCGCGCTCCCGGGGCAAGAATAGGGAGCTCGAGCGTGGCCCTGTGCCTTGGCCTTGGCCGCCGGGTGGCCGCGTGCCTTGGCCTTGCCCTTGGCCGCGGGCGAGCATTTCGCCAAAATTTGAGCATACGGTCCTCGCCGTTGCTGGGTGCCTTGGCCTTGGCCACGGGGTGGCTGGGTGCCTTGGCCTTGGCCACGGGGTGACTGCGTGCCGTGGCCTTGGCCGCGGGGTGGCTGCGTGCCTAGGCCTTGGCCGCGGGGTGGCTGGGTGCCATGGCCTTGGCCTTGGCCGCGGGGTGGCTGCGGGCCTTGCTCGAAATGCAGCACATACTTGCGACCAAGGCACGTCGCACACTCTCGCGCACACACAACACACATTTGGACCGCGCTCCAGGGGCAAGGATAGGGAGTTCGAGCGTGGCCCTGTGCCTTGGCCTTGGCCGCGGGGTGGCCGCGTGCCTTGGCCTTGGCCTTGGCCGCGGGGTGGCCGCGTGCCTTGGCCTTGGCCTTGGCCGCGGGTGAGCATTTGACCAAAATGTAAGCACATGGTCCTCGCCGTTGCTTCGTATTCTTGGACCAAAAACTGAGATCCACACCTACCTTCCACTTCTTTCTCCAGTTTTGCCTGAATCTGACGAGTTGGCCCACCCGTTTGGGAACCGGTTCTATGGCGGTAAAATGGCCGTTAAACGAGTTTCGGAGCTCGGAATTGGATTCCGTTTTCTCCCGCCCAGTTCTACCACTACCGGACCAATTCGCGGGCACATTTCCTCTCCTTTTCGCACCCCCGCACGTTCGGTAAATCGGCCGTAAAAGGAGGTTCGGACCTCGGAATCGACTCCCGTCTTCTCCGACGTTCGACTGTCGCACGTATCTAATGCATCACCCCAAAATCACACACTGCCCCGGAAACATGAAAGTTGGCCAAGATCCGTGAGCTACAGCACGCGGCCTTGGCGTTGGCCGCGGGGTGGCTGCGTCCCATGGCCTTGGCCTTGGCCGCGGGGTGGATGCGTGCCATGGCCTTGGCCTTGGCCTCGGGGTGGCTGCGTGCCAAGGCCTTGACCGCGGGCTGGCTGGTTGCCATGGCCTTGGCCGCGGGCTGGCTGGGTGCCATGGCCTTGGCCACGGGGTGGACGCGTGCCTTGGCCTTGCCCACGGGGTGGCTGCGTGCCTCGGCCTTGGCCTTGGCCGCGGGCTGGCTCCGTGCCTTGCTCGAAATGCAGCATACACTCGCGACCAAGGCAGGTCGCACACTCTCACGCACACACAACACACACTCCGGCCGCGCTCCCGAGGGAAGGATAGGGAGCTCGAGCGTGGCCCTGTGCCTTGGTGTTGGCCGCGGGGTGGCTGCGTGGCTTGGCCTTGGCCACGGGGTGGCTGCGTGCCTCGGCCTTGGCCTTGGCCGTGGGGTGGACGCGTGCCTTGGCCCTGCCCACGGGGTGGCTGCGTGCCTCGGCCTTGGCCTTGGCCGCGGGCTGGCTCCGTGCCTTGCTCGAAATGCAGCACATGCTCGCGACCAAGGCAGGTCGCACACTCTCACGCACACACAACACACACACGGGCCGCGCTCCCGAGGCAAGGATAGGGAGCTCGAGCGTGGCCCTGTGCCTTGACGTTGGCCGCGGGGTGGCTGCGTGGCTTGGCCTTGGCCGCGGGCGAGCATTTGGCCAAAATGTGAGCACACGGTCCTCGCCGTTTCTTCGTATTCTTGGACCAAAAACTGAGATCCACACCTACCTTCCACTTCTTTCTCCAGTTTTTCCTGAATCGGACGAGTTGGCCCACCCGTTTGGGCACCCGTTCGCTGCCGGTAAGATGGCCGTAGAACGAGTTTCGGAGCTCGGAATTGGATTCCGTTTTCTCCCGCCACCGACTCCCACCAAACCCGACGACGCCAGCCCAAAATCCCACGCCGCCCCCGAAACGCGAAATTTGGCCACAATCCGTGCGGTAGAGCTCATGGATTTTGGCATTTTCTGGCGGAAAAATGGGCGCAGGGCCTCCAGCATTATTTTTGCCATTTCTTCGAGTGGAAAGCAGTACTTGCACCGTGAGGAGGCCCCCGGCCCTGTTCTACCACAATCGGACCAGTTCGACGCACGCTTTCATCCCCTTTTCGCACCCCGCACCCTCGGTAAATCGGCCGTAAAACGAGGTTCGACCTCGAAATCGACTCCCCTCTTTTCCGACGTTCGACTGTCGCACGTGTCTAATGCATCACCCCAAAATCCCGCACTGCCCCGGAAATTCGAAAGTTGGCCAAGATCAGTGAGCGACAGCACACGGGCTTGGCCTTGGCCGCAGGGTGGCTGCATGCCTAGGCCTTGGCCGCGTGGTGGCTGGGTGCCATGGCCTTGGCCTTGGCCACCGGGTGGCTGTGTGCCAAGGCCTTGGCCGCGTGGTGGCTGCGAGCCTAGGCCTTGGCCGCGGGCTGGCTGGGTGCCATGGCCTTGGC
This sequence comes from Luvunga scandens, assembly GCA_030449905.1. NCBI lineage: Eukaryota > Viridiplantae > Streptophyta > Magnoliopsida > Sapindales > Rutaceae > Luvunga > Luvunga scandens. The sequence goes on along the minus strand of JASUUG010000746.1, from coordinate 62,387 downwards.
CGCGGGGTGGAGGCGTGCCTAGGCCTTGGCCACGGCGTGGCTACGTGCCTAAGCCTTGGCCTTGGCCTCGGGGTGGCTGCGTGCCATGGCCTTGGCCTTGGCCTCAGGGTGGCTGCGTGCCATGGCCTTGGCCACGGGGTGGGTGCGTGGCTCGGCCTTGGCCTTGGCCGCGGGCTTGCTCCGTGCCTTGCTCGAAATGCAGCACATGCTCGCGACCAAGGCAGGTCGTACACTCTCACGCACACACAACACACACTCCGGCCGCACTCCCGAGGCAAGGATAGGGAGCTCGAGCGTGGCCCTGTGCCTTGGCGTTGGCTGCGGGCTGGCTGGGTGCCATGGCCTTGGCCGCGGGCTGGCTGTGTGCCATAGCCTTGGCCGCGGGGTGGACGCGTGCCTTGGCCTTGGCCACGGGGTGGCTGCGTGCCTCGGCCTTGGCCTTGCCCGTGGGCTGGCTGCGTGCCTTGCTTGAAATGCAGCATATGCTCGCGACCAAGGCGGGAGAAAACGGAATCCGATTCCGAGCTCCGAAACGCGGTTTACGGCCATTTTACCGCCAGAGAACGGGTTCCCAAACTGGTGGGCCAACTCGTCCGATTCAGGCAAAACCGGAGAAAGAAGTGGAAGGTGAGTGTGGATCTCAGTTTTTGGTCCAAGAATGCGAAGCAACGGCGAGGACCGTGTCCTCACATCTTGGCCAAATGCTCGTCCGCGGCCAAGGCCAAGGCCAAGGCACGCGGCCACCCCGCGGCCAAGTGTGTGTTGTGTGTGCGCGAGAGTGTGCGACGTGCCTTGGTTGCGAGCATGTGCTGCAATTCGAGCAAGGCACGGAGCCAGCCCGCGGCCAAGGCCAAGACCGAGGCACGCAGCCACCCCGTGGCCAAGGCTTAGGCACGCTTCCACCCCGCGGCCAAGGCCATGGCACCCAGCCAGCCCGCGGCCAAGGCCTAGGCACGCAGCCACCCCAAGGCCAAGGCCTTGGCGCACAGCCACCCGGTGGGCAAGGACAAGGCCATGGCACCCAGCCAACCCGCGGCCAAGGCCGAGGCACGCAGCCACCCCGCGGCCAAGGCCAAGGCCGTGTGCTATCGCTCATGGATCTTGGCCAACTTTCGCGTTTCCGGGGCGGTGCGGGATTTTGGGGTGATGCATTAGATACGTGCGACAGTCGAACGTCGGAAAAGGGGGGAGTCGATTTCGAGGTCCGAACCTCATTTTACGGCCGATTTACCGAGGGTGCGGGGGTGCGAAAAGTGGACGAAACGTGCCCTCGAATTTGTCCGATTGTGGTACAACTGGGCCGGGGGCCTCCTCACGGCGCAAGTACTGCTTTCCGCTCAGAGAAATGGCAAAAAGAATGTGGGATTTTGGGCTGCCGTGGTCGGGTTTGGTGGGAGTCGGTGGTGGGAGAAAACGGAATCCAATTCCGAGCTCCGAAACTCGTTTTACGGCCATCTTACCGGCAGCGAACGGGTGCCCAAACGGGTGGGCCAACTCGTCCGATTCAGGCAAAACCGGAGAAAGAAGTGGAAGGTAGGTGTGGATCTCAGTTTTTGGTCCAAGAATACGAAGAAACGGCGAGGACCGTGTGCTCACATTTTGGCCAAATGCTCGCCCGCGGCCAAGGCCAAGCCACGCAGCCAGCCCGCGGCCAACGCCGAGGCACAGGGCCACGCTCGAGCTCCCTATCCATGCCTCGGGAGCGCGGCCGGAGTGTTTGTTGTGTGTGCGTGAGAGTGTACGACCTGCCTTGGTCGCGGGCATGTGCTGCATTTCGAGCAAGGCACGGAGCCAGCCCGCAGCCAAGGCCAAGGCCGAGGCACGCAGCCACCCGGTGGCCAAGGACAAGGCACGCGTCCAGCCTGCGGTCAAGGCCATGGCACCCACCCAGCCCGCGGCCAAGGCCATGTCACCCAGCCACCCCGCGGCCAAGCCCAAGGCCGTGTGCTGTAGCTCACGGATCTTGGCCAACTTTTACGTTCCGGGGCGGTGCGGGATTTTGGGGTGATGCATTAGATACGTGCGACAGTCGAGCGTCGGAAAAGAGGGGAGTCGATTTCGAGGTGAGAACCTCGTTTTACGGCCGATTTACCGAGGGTGCGGGGGTGCGAAAAGGGGACGAAACGTGCCCTCGAATTGGTCCGATTGTGGTAGAACTGGGCCGGGGGCCTCCTCACGGCGTAAGTACTGCTTTCCGGTCGAAGAAATGGCAAAAATAATGTAGGAGGCCCTGCGCCCATTTTTCCGCCAGAAAAGGCCAAAATCCGTAAGCTATAGCACGGATTTTGGGCTGGCGTGGTCAGGTTTGGTGGGAGTCGGTGGCGGGAGAAAACGGAATCCAATTCCGAGCTCCGAAACTCGTTTTACGGCCATCTTACCGGCAGCGAACGGGTGCCCAAACGGGTGGGCCAACTCGTCCGATTCAGGCAAAACCGGAGAAAGAAGTGGAAGGTAGGTGTGGATCTCAGTTTTTGGTCCAAGAATACGAAGAAACGGCGAGGACCGTGTGCTCACATTTTGGCCAAATGCTCGCCCGCGGCCAAGCCCAAGCCACGCAGCCACCCGGCGGCCAACGCCAAGGCACAGGGCCACGCTCGAGCTCCCTATCTTTGCCTTGGGAGCGCGGCCGGAGTGTGTGTTGTGTGTGCGTGAGAGTGTGCGACCTGCCTTGGTCTTGGCCGCGGGTTGGCTGCGAGCCTAGGCCTTGGGCTGGCTGCGAGCCTAGGCCTTGGCCGCGGGCTGGCTGGGTGCCATAGCCTTGGCCGCGGGGTTGACGCGTGCCTTGGCCTTGGCCACTGGGTGGCTGCGTGTCTCGGCCTTGGCCTTGGCCGTGGGCTGGCTCCGTGCCTTGCTCAAAATGCAGCACATGCCCGCGACCAAGGCAGGTCGCACACTCTCACGCACATACAACACACACGGATTTTGGCCTTTTCTGGCGGAAAAATGGGCGCAGGGCCTCCCGCATTATTTTTTCCATTTCTTCGAGCGGAAAGCAGTACTTGCGCCGTGAGGAGGCCCCCGGCCCAGTTCTACCACAATCGGACCAATTCGAGGGCACGTTTCGTCCCCTTTTCGCACCCCCGTACCCTCGGTAAATCGGCTGTAAAACGAGGTTCGGACCTCGAAATCGACTCCCCTCTTTTCCGACGTTCGACTGTCGCATGTATCTAATGCATTACCCCAAAATCCCGCACCGCCCCGAAAAAGCAAAAGTTGGCCAAGATCCGTGAGCGACAGCACACGGCCTTGGCCTTGGCCGCGGGGTGGCTGCGTGCCTAGGCCTTGGCCGCGGGCTGGCTGGGTGCCATGGCCTTGGCCTTGGCCACCGGGTGGCTGTGTGCCAAGGCCTTGGCCGCGGGGTGGCTGCGTGCCTAAGCCTTGGCCGCGGGGTGGCTGCGTGCCTAAGCCTTGGCCGCGGGCTGGCTGGGTGCCATGGCCTTGGCCGCGGGGTGGACGCGTGCCTAGGCCTTAGCTACGGGGTGGCTGCGTGCCTCGGCCTTGGCCTTGGCCGCGGGCTGGCTACATGCCTTTCTCGAAATGCAGCATATGCTTCCACCACCTCAATTTGCAATTTAAGGTGAGAAAGAATTCCCCATTGGTAACAAATAGTTATCCATTAAACGGGGAAATACTATAAAAAGCAGAAAGATTATCTTTCGACTCTTGCAAGAACGGACTAACAAGGTCAGCTACCCCAACAATCTTCATAATTAAATACCATTACTGTATAAGGTCTATCTCAAGTATGAAAGACCTATTACTAGAAAATTCATGGGTAGAGCCAAGAGTGGTAACTGTACAAGTTACCAATAGAATTGATTAAATGAAGGAAGTGGCTCCGGTGTATAGAGAGGGCCTCACCGTTTAAGAAGTAATCATAGAGACGACGGAACCCACAATTTCTTTATCTATTTACTACTTTCGTTTTTTACTATTTTCTTTCCAATGCCCCGACAAAAGGTAAAAGCGTGGTCGGGAAGGTTAGAGTATAGCACACACCAAATTTCGCTTTAGGAATGTTTTGGGCCGTGAGCGACTTTGGGCTGAAAAACGGTGGAGTCTTCGGGGTGGAATCCAATTCGGGAAAACTTTTGGCCATCTTACCGCCAAGGGCCTTGGGTGGGCCGGTGGGGATTCAGGCAAAACCGGAGAAAGAAGTGGAACTATTTGTGGATCTCACGCTTTTGGTCCAAGAATACAAGAACGGCGAGGACCTGCCCAAACGGGAAAAATGCTGCGCCTGCGTCCGAGTTCAGGCAAAACCGCAGCCACCTTAGGGAAGGGCACAGGTGGACGCCGAGCTCCCTTTTTGGTCCAAGAGCGGGCCGGCAGCGGTGCGTGTGCGTGTGTGAGCACAACGGTCCTGCCAAGGTCGAACTGGGCAGCCACGCCCGGGCCAAGGCCAACGCTGAGCAAGGCACCTATCCCCTAGCCACCCCGGCCGGTTTTGCCAAGGCCGTGAGCACGCAGCCACCCCTGGCCTTGGCCCGGGCCTGGCACGCGACCCACTTGGTCAGCGAGGCCATGCCACTTCGAAAGGCCAGGCACCCAGCCAGCCCGAGCCAAGGCCTTGGCCCCGGGGCCAAGGCACGGCAGCCACCTCGGTGTGCCAAGGCCTTGGCACAACGCGCAGCCACCTTCAGGCAAACCGGAAGGCTGGCACGCGAGCTGTGCCTGCATTATTGGCCAAGGCCTTGGCACGGCAGGGAACCGTGCGGCAAGGCCAAGGCAAATGGCAATGCCCGTGGGTCGAAGGCCAAATGGCACAAAGCCAGCAGGGTCGATTCGGCCACGGGATCGAGCCCTCTTCTTGGCCGAGCGTGAGACCTGTGCCTTGGCGTTGTGCCGGGTGAGAGTATGGCCTGGCAATTTGGTCGATTGCATTTGGCCAAAAGTGGGCACTCACGGTCCTACTTTACCCGAATTTCTTCGAAATGGCAAAATAATCCACACCTACCTTCCACTTCTTTCTCCACGGTTTTGCCTGAATCGATGAGCTTGGACGGATTTGGGGGCCGTTCAAGCCGGTAAGATGGCCGTAAACGAGTTTCGAGCTGGGATTGGATTCCGTTTTCTCCCATTACGACTCCCGCCAAACCGGCGACGCCAGCCCAAAACCCACGCCAAAACGAATTGGCCACGAAACTGGTGCTATAACTCACGGATTTTGGCCTCTTTCCGGGGGAAAATGGGCCAAACCTCCCGCATTATTTTCGCCATTTCTTCGAAAACCGAGAAAGAAGTGGAAGGTAGGCGTGGATCTCAGTTCTTGGTCCAAGAATCGGAAACGGCGAGGAGGTCACGTTTCACCCCACACCCCCGCACCCTCGGTAAATCGGGAAACGAGGTTCGACCTCAAATCGACTCCCTCTTTTCCAACGCTCGACTGTCGCACGTATCTAATGCATCACCCCAAAATCCCGCACCGCCCGAAAAACGCAAAGTTGGCCAAGATCCGTGAGCTACAGCACACGGCCTTGGCCTTGGCCGCGGGTGGCTGGTGCATGTTTGCCTACACCTTGGCCGCGGGTGGCTGCGTGGCATGGCCTTGGCCTTGGCCTTGGCCGCAGGCTGCGTGCCTAGGCCGGTGGCTGGTTGTGCCAAGGCCTTGGCCGCGGGCTGGCTGCCGGCCTGGCCTTGGGTGGACGCGCCTGGCCTTGGACGCGTGCCTGGCCTTGGGCCACGGGTGGCTGTGCCTCGGCCTTGGCCTTGGCCGCTGGCTGGCTGGTGCCTTGCTCGAAATGCAGCACATGCTCGTGACCAAGGCAGGTCGCACACTCTCACGCACACACAACACACACTCCGCCGCGCCCCGAGGCAAGGATAGGGAGCTCAGCGTGGCCTTGTGCCTTGGCGTTGGCCGCGGGTGGCTGCATGGCTTGGCCTTTGGCCGCAGGCGAGCATTTGGCCAAAATGTGAGCACACGGTCCTTGCCGTTTTCTTCATTCTTGGACCAAAACTGAGATCCACACCTACCTTCCACTTCTTTCTCCGGTTTTGCCTGAATCGGACGAGTTGGCCCACCCGCTTGGGCACCGTCATTGTCGGTAAGATGGCAGAACGGTTTGAGCTCGAATTGATTCGCTTTTCTCCCGCCACCGACTCCCACCAAACCCGACGACGCCAGCCCAAAATCCCACGCGCCCCAAACGCCGAATTTTGGCCAATCCGTGTGCTATAGCTCACGGATTTTGGCCTTTTCTCAAGGAAAATGGGCGCAGGGCCTCCCGCATTATTTTTGCCATTTCTTCGAGTGAAAGCAGTACTTGCGCGCGAGGAGGCCCTGACCCAGTTGTACCACAATCGGACCAATACGAGGCACGATTTGTCCCCTTTCTCGCACCCCCGCACCCTCGAAATCGACAAAAACGAGGTTCGACCTCGGAAAATCACTCCCTCTTTTCCAACGCCGACTGTTGCATGTATCTAATGCATCACCCCAAAATCCCGCACCGCCGCGGAAACGCGAAAGTTGGCTAAGATCCGTAAGCTACGGCACACGGCCTTGGCCTTGGCCGCGGGGTGGCTGCGTGCCTGCCTTGGCCGCGGGTGGCTGGGTGCCGTGGCCTTGGCCTTGGCCACGAGTGGCTGCGTGCCAAGGCCTTGGCCACAGGGTGGCTGCGTGCCTAGGCCTTGGCCGCGGCTGGCTGGGTGCCAGGGCCTTGGCCGCGGGTGTGGGAAGCGTGCCTAGGCCCTGGCCACGGGTTGGCAGAGTGCCTCGGCCTTGGCCGCGGGCTGGCTACGTGCCTTTCTCGAAATGCAGCATATGCTCGCGACCAAGGCAGGTCACACACACTCACGCACACACAACACACACTCCAGCCGCGAGCTCCCTAGACAAGGATAGGGAGCTCGAGCGTGGCCCCGTGTTGGCACAGGTCAGGGTGGCTGCATGGCCTTGGCCTTGGTCAAAGGGCGAGCATTTGGTCAAAATGTGAGCACACGGTCCTCGCCGCTGCTTCGTATTCTTGGACCAAAAATTGAGATCCACACCTACCTTCCACTTCTTTCTCCGGTTTTGCCTGAATAGGACGAGTGGGACCACCCGCTTGGGCACCCTTTTCGCTGCGGGTAAGATGGCCGTAAAACGAGTTTCCATCTTGGCCAACTCAACCAAACCGGTCGGGCCCGGAAATGGGGAAAATAATGCGGGAGGCCGTGCGCCCATTTTTCACCCGGAAAAGGCCAAAATCCGTGAGCTATAGCACACGGATTGTGGCCAAATTTCGCGTTTCGGGCGCGGCATGGGATTTTGGTCTGGCGTGGTCGGGTTTGGTGGGAGTCGGTGGCGGGAGAAAACGGAATCCAATTCCGAGCTCCGAAACTCGTTTTACGGCCATCTTACCGGCAACGAACGGGTGCCAAAACGGGTGGGCCCACTCGTCCGATTCAGGCAAAACCGGAGAAAGAAGTGGAAGGTAGGTGTGGATCTCAGTTTTTGGTCCAAGAATACGAAGAAACGGCGAGGACCGTGTGCTCACATTTTGGCCAAATGCTCGCGCGCGGCCAAGGCCAAGGCACGCAGCCACCCCGCGGCCAACGCCAAGGCACAGGGCCACGCTCGAGCTCCCTATCCTTGCCTTGGGAGCGCGGCCGGAGTGTGTGTTGCGTGTGCGTGAGAGTGTGCGACCTGCCTTGGTCACGAGCATGTGCTGCATTTCGAGCAAGGCACGGAGCCATCCCGCGGCCAAGGCCAAGGCCATGGCACCCAGCCACCCCGTGGCCAAGGCCTAGGCACGCAGCTACCCCACGGCCAAGGCCGTGTGCTGTAGCTCACGGATCTTGGCCAACTTTTGCGTTTCCGGGCTGGGGAGGGATTTTGCGGTGATGCGTTAGATACGTGTGACAGTCGAATGTCGGAGAAGACGGGAGTTGATTACGAGGTCCGAACCTCGTTTTACATCTGATTTACCGAACGTGCGGGGGTGTGAAAAGGGGACGAAACGTGCCCGCGAATTGGTCCGGTTGTGGTAGAACTGGGCCGGGGGCCTCCTCACGGTGCTAGTAATATTTTCCTCTCGAAGAAATGGCGAAAATAATGCGGGAGGCCCTGCACTCATTTTTCCGCCCGAAAAGGCCAAAATCCGTGAGCTATAGCACACGAACTGCGGCCAAATTTCGCGTTTCGGGGGCGGCGTGGGATTTTTGACGGGCGTGGTCGGGTTTGGTGGGAGTGGGTGGCGGGAGAAAATGGAATCCAATTCCGTGCTCCCAAACTCATTTTACGGCCATTTTACCGCCAGAGAACGGGTGCCAAAACGGGTGGGCCAACTCCGCGGCCAAAGCCAGGGCACGAAGCCACCCCGCGGCCAAAGCCAGGGCACGAAGCCACCCCGCGGCCAAAGCCAAGGGCACGAAGCCACCCCGCGGCCAAAGCCAAGGCCATGGCACCCAGCCACCCCGCGGCCAAGGCCTAGGTACGCAGCCACCCCGCGGCCAAGGCCTAGGCACGCAGCCACCCCGCGGCCAAGGCCTAGGCACGCGGCCAAGGCCTAGGCACGCAGCCACCCCGCGGCCAAGGCCTAGGCACGCAGCCACCCCGCGGCCATGGCCTAGGCACGCAGCCACCCCGCGGCCAAGGCCTAGGCACGCAGCCACCCCGCGGCCATGGCCTAGGCACGCAGCCACCCCGCGGCCATGGCCTAGGCACGCAGCCACCCTGCGGCCATGGCCTAGGCATGCAGCCACCCCGCGGCCAAGGCCATGGCACCCAGCCACGCCGCTGCCAAGGCCTAGGCACCCAGCCACCCCGCGGCCAAGGCCGTGTGCTGTAGCTCACGGATCTTGGCCAACTTTCGCGTTTCCGGGGCGGTGCGGGATTTTGGGGTGATGCATTAGATACGTGTGACAGTCGAACGTCGGAGAAAATGGGAGTCTATTCCGAGGTCCGAACCTCGTTTTACGGCCGATATACCGAACTAGCGGGGGTGCGAAAAGGTGACGAAACGTGCCCGCAAATTGGTCCGGTTGTGGTAGAACTGGGCCGGGGGCCTCCTCACAGTGCTAGTACTGTTTTGCGCTCGAAGAAATGGCGAAAATAATGAGGGAGGCGCTCCGCCTATTTTTCCGCCCGAAAAGGCCAAAATCCGTGAGCTATAGCACACGGATTGCAACCAAATTTCGCGTTTCAGGGGCGGCATGGGATTTTTTGCTGGCGTGGTCGGGCTTGGTGGTAGTCGGTGGCAGGAGAAAACGGAATCCAATTCCGAGTTCCGAAACTCGTTTTACGGCCATTTTACCGACGGAGAACGGGTGGCCAAACGGGTGGGCAAACTCGTCCGATTCAGGCAAAACCGGAGAAAGAAGTGGACGGTAGGTGTGGATCTGAGTTTTTTGTCCAAGAATACGAAGCAACGCCGAGCACCGTGTGCTCACATTTTGGCCAAATGCTCGCCCGCGGCCAAGGCCAAGCCACGCAGCCACCCCCGGCCAACGCCAAGGCACAGGGCCATGCTCGAGCTCCCTATCCTTGCCTCGGGAGCGCGGTCGGAGTGTGTGTTGTGTGTGCGTGAGAGTGTGCGACCTGCCTTGGTCGCGAGCATGTGCTGCATTTCGAGCAAGGCACGTAGCCCGCCCGCGGCCAATTCCAAGGCCGAGGCACGCAGCCACCCCGTGGCCAAGGCCTAGGCACGCGTCCACACCGCGGCCAAGGCCATGGCACCCAGCCGGCCCGCGGCACGCAGCCACCCCGCGGCCAAGGCCTTGGCACACAGCCACCCGGTGGCCAAGGCCAAGGCCATGGCACCCAGCCACCCCGCGGCCAAGGCCTAGGCACGCAGCCACCCCGCGGCCAAGTCCAAGGCCGTGTGCTGTCGCTCACGGATCTTGGCCAAGTTTCGCGTTTCCGGGGCGGTGCGGGATTTTGGGGTGATGCATTAGATACGTGCGACAGTCGAACGTCAGAAAAGAGGGGAGTCGATTTCGAGGTCCGAACCTCGTTTTACGGCCGATTTACCGAGGGTGCGGGGGTGCGAAAAGGGGACAAAACGTGCCCTCGAATTGGTCCGATTGTGGTAGAACTGGGCCGGGGCCCTCCTCACGGCGCAAGTACTGCTTTCCACTCGAAGAAATGGCAAAAATAATGCAGGACGCCCTGCGCCCATTTTTCCGCCAGAAAAGGCCAAAATCCGTGAGCTATAGCACACGGATTGTGGCCAAATTTCGCGTTTCGGGGGCGGCGTGGGATTTTGGGCTGGCGTGGTCGGGTTTGGTGGCAGTCGGTGGCGGGAGAAAACGGAATCCAATTCCGAGCTCCGAAACTCGTTTTACGGCCATCTTATCGGCAGCGAACGGGTGCCCAAACGGGTGGGCCAACTCGTCCGATTCAGGCAAAACCAGAGAAAGAAGTGGAAGGTAGGTGTGGATCTCAGTTTTTGGTCCAAGAATACGAAGAAACGGCGAGGACCGTGTGCTCACATTTTGGCCAAATGCTCCCCCGCGGCCAAGGCCAAGCCACGCAGCCAGCCCGCGGCCAACGCCAAGGCACAGGGCCACGCTCGAGCTCCCTATCCTTGCCTCGGGAGCGCGGCCGGAGTGTGTGTTGTGTGTGCGTGAGAGTGTGCGACCTGCGTTGGTCGCGAGCATGTGCTGCATTTCGAGCAAGGCACGGAGCCAGCCCGCAGCCAAGGCCAAGGCCGAGGCTCGCAGCCACCCGGTGCCCAACGCCAAGGCACGCGTCCACCCCGCGGCCAACGCCATGGCACCCACCCAGCCCGCGGCCAAGGCCATGGCACCCACCCAGCCCGTGGCCAAGGCCTAGGCACGCAGCCAGCCCGCGGCCAAGGCCTTGGCATGCAGCCACCCCGAGGCCAAGGCCAAGGCAATGGCACGTAGCCACCCCGCGGCCAAGGCCAAGGCCGTGTGCTGTAGCTCACGGATCATGGACAACTTTCGCGTTTCCGGGGCGGTGTGGGATTTTGGGGTCTTGCATTAGATACGTGCGACAGTCGAGCGTTGGAAAAGAGGGGAGTCGATTTTGAGGTCCGAACCTCGTTTTACGGCCGATTTACCGAGGGTGCGGGAGTGCGAAAAGGGGACGAAACGTGCCCTCGAATTGGTCCGATTGTGGTAGAACTGGGCCGGGGGCCTCCTCACGGCGGAAGTACTGCTTTCCACTCGAAGAAATGGCAAAAATAATGCGGGATGCCCTGCGCCCATTTTTCCGCCTGAAAAGGCCAAAATCCGTGAGCTATAGCACACGGATTGTGGCCAAATTTTGCGTTTCGGGGGCGGCGTGGGATTTTGAGCTGGCGTGGTCGGGTTTGGTGGGAGCCGGTGGCGGGAGAAAACGGAATCCAATTCCGAGCTCCAAAACTCGTTTTACAGCCATCTTACCGGCAGCGAACGGGTGCCCAAATGGGTGGGCCAACTCGTCCGATTCAGGCAAAACCGGAGAAAGAAGTGGAAGGTAGGCGTGGATCACAGTTTTTGGTACAAGAATACGAAGAAACGGCGAGGACCGTGTGCTCACATTTTGGACAAATGCTCGCCCGCGGCCAAGGCCAAGCCACGCAGCCACCCCGCGGCCAACGCCAAGGCACAGGGCCACGTTCGAGCTCCCTATCCTTGCCTCAGGAGCGCGGCCCGAGTGTGTGTTGTGTGTGCGTGAGAGTGTGCGACCTGCCTTGGTCGCGAGCATGTGCTGCATTTCGAGCAAGGCACAGAGCCAGCCCGCGGCCAAGGCCAAGATCGAGGCACGCAGCCACCCCGTGGCAAAGGCCAAGGCACTCGTCCACCCCGCGGCCAAGGCCATGGCCCGCAGCCACCCCGCGGCCAAGGCCAAGGCCGTGTGCTGTCGCTCCCGGATGTTGGCCAACTTTCACGTTTCCGGGGCGGTGCAGGATTTTGGGGTGATGCATTAGATACGTGCGACAGTCGAGTGTTGGAAAAGAGGGGAGTCGATTTCGAGGTCCGAACCTCGTTTTACGGCCGATTTACCGAGGGTGCGGGGCTGCGAAAAGGGGACCGAACGTGCCCGCGAATTGGTCCGATTGTGGTAGAACTTGGCCGGGGGCCTCCTCATGGTGCAAGTACTGTTTTCCGCCCGAAGAAATGGCGAAAATAATGCGGAAAGGCCCTGCGCCCATTTTTCCCCCGGAAAATGCCGAAATCCGTGAGCTATAGCATACGGATTGTGGCCAAATTTCGCGTTTTGGGGGCGGCGTGGGATTTTGGGCTGTCGTCGTTGGGAGTCGGTGGCGGGAGAAAATGGAATCCAATTCCGAGCTCCGAAACTCATTTTACGGCCATCTTACCGGCAGCGAACGGGTGCCCAAACGGGTGGGCCAACTCGTCCAATTCAGGCAATACCGGAGAAAGAAGTGGAAGGTAGGTGTGGATCTCAGTTTTTGGTCCAAGAATACGAAGAAACGGCGAGGACCGTGTGCTCACATTTTGGCCAAATGCTCGCCCGCGGCCAAGGCCAAGCCACGCAGCCACCCCGCGGCCAACGCCAAGGCACAGGGCCCTATCCTTGCCTCGGGAGTGCGGCCCGAGTGTGTGTTGTGTGTGCGTGAGAGTGTGCGACCTGCCTTGGTCACGAGCATGTGCCGCATTTCGAGCAAGACACGGAGCCAGCCCGCGGCCAAGGCCAAGGCCGAGGCACGCAGCCACCCCGTGGCCAAGGCCAAGGCACGCGTCCACCCCGCGGCCAAGGCCATGTCACCCAGCCAGCCCACGGCCAAGGCCATGGCACCCAGCCAGCCCACGGCCAAGGCCATGGCACCCAGCCAGCCCGCGGCCAAGGCCTAGGCACGCAGCCAGCCCGCGGCCAAGGACTTGGCACGCAGCCACCCCGTGGCAAAGGCTAAGGCACGCGTCCACCCCGCGGCAAGGCCATGGCACCCAGCCAGCCCGCGGCCAAGGCCTAGGCACGCAGCCAACCCGCGGCCAAGGCCTAGGCACGCAGCCAGCCCGCGGCCAAGGCCTAGGCACGCAGCCAGCCCGCGGCCAAGGCCTTGGCACGCAGCCACCCCTAGGCCAAGGCCAAGGCCATGGCACGCAGCCACCCCGCGGCCAAGGCCAAGGCCATGGCACGCAGCCACCCCGCGGCCAGGGCCAAGGCCGTGTGCTGTAGCTCACGGATCTTGGCCAACTTTCGCGTTTCCGTGTGCTATAGCTCACGCGAAATTTGGCCACAATCCGTGTGCTATAGCTCACGGATTTTGGCCGTTTCCGGGGGAAAAATGGGCGCAGGGCCTCCCGCATTATTTTCACCATTTCGTCAAGCGGAAAACAGTACATGCGCCGTGAGGAGGCCCCCGGCCCAGTTCTACCACAATCGGACCAATTCGCGGGCACGTTCCGTCCCCTTTCCGCACCCCCGCACCCTCGGTAAATCGGCCGTAAAACGAGGTTCGGACCTCGAAATCGACTCCCTTCTTTTCCGACGTTCAACTGTCGCACGTATCTAATGCATCACCCCAAAATCCCGCGCCGCCCCGGAAACGCGAAAGTTGGCCAAGATCCGTTAGCGACAGCACATGGCCTTGGCCTTGACTGCGGGGTGGCTGCGGGCCATGGCCTTAGCCTTGGCCACCGGGTGGCTGTGTGCCATGGCCTTGGCCGTGGGCTGGCTGGGTGCCATGGCCTTGGCCGTGGGCTGGTTAGGTGAGATGGCCTTGGCCGCGGGGTGGACGCGTGCCTTGGCCTTGGCCACGGGGTGGCTGCGTGCCTCGGCCTTGGCCTTGGCTGCGGGCAGGCTCCGTGCCTTGCTCGAAATGCGGCACATGCTCGTGACCAAGGCAGGTCGCACACTCTCACGCACACACAACACACACTCGGGCCGCACTCCCGAGGCAAGGATAGGGCCCTGTGCCTTGGCGTTGGCCGCGGGGTGGCTGCGTGGCTTGGCCTTGGCCGCGGGCGAGCATTTGGCCAAAATGTGAGCACACGGTCCTCACCGTTTCTTCGTATTCTTGGACCAAAAACTGAGATCCACACCTACCTTCCACTTCTTTCTCCGGTTTTCCCTGAATCGGACGAGTGGGCCCACCCGTTTGGGCACCCGTTCGCTGCCGGTAAGATGGCCGTAAAACGAGTTTCGGAGCTCGGAATTGGATTCCGTTTTCTCCCGCCACTGACTCCCACCAAACCCGACCACGACAGCCCAAAATCCCACGCTGCCCCCGAAACGCGAAATTTGGCCACAATCCGTGTGCTATAGCTCACGGATTTTGGCCTTTTCCGGGGGAAAAATGGGCGCAGGGCCTCCCGCATTATTTTCACAATTTCTTCAAGCGGAAAACAGTACTTGCGCCCTGAGGAGGCCCCCGGCCCAGTTCTACCACAATCGGACCAATTCGCGGGCACGTTTCGTCCCCTTTTCGCACCCCCGCACCCTCGGTAAATCAGCCGTAAAATGAGGTTCGGACCTCGAAATCGACTCCCCTCTTTTCCGACGTTCGACTGTGGCACGTATCTAATGCATCACCCCAAAATCCCGCACCGCCCCGGAAACGCGAAAGTTGGCCAAGATCCGTGAGCTACAGCACACGGCCTTGGCATTGGCCGCGGGGTGGCTGCGTGCCATGGCCTTGGCCGTGGGCTGGCTGGGTGCCATGGGCTTGGCCGCGGGATGGACGCGTGCCTTGGCCATGGCCACGGGGTGGCTCCGTGCCTCGGCCTTGGCCTTGGCCGCGGGCTGGCTACGTGCGTTGCTAGAAATGCAGCACATGCTCGCGACCAAGGTAGGTCGCACACTCTCACGCACACACAACACACACTCCAGCCGCGCTCCCGAGGCAAGGATAGGGAGCTCGAGCGTGGCCCTGTGCCTTGGCGTTGGCCGCCGGGTGGATGCGTGGCTTGGGCTTGGCCGCGGGCAAGCATTTGGCCAAAATGTGAGCACACGGTCCTCGCCGTTTCTTCGTATTCTTGGACCAAAAACTGAGATCCACACCTACCTTCCACTTCTTTCTCCGGTTTTCCCTGAATCGGACGAGTGGGCCCACCCGTTTGGGCACCCGTTCGCTGCCGGTAAGATGGCCGTAAAACGAGTTTCGGAGCTCGGAATTGGATTCCGTTTTCTCCCGCCACTGACTCCCACCAAACCCAACCACGACAGCCCAAAATCCCACGCTGCCCCCGAAACGCGAAATTTGGCCACAATCCGTGTGCTATAGCTCACGGATTTTGGCCTTTTCCGGGGGAAAAATGGGCGCAGGGCCTCCCGCATTATTTTCACAATTTCTTCAAGCGGAAAACAGTACTTGCGCCCTGAGGAGGCCCCCGGCCCAGTTCTACCACAATCGGACCAATTCGCGGGCACGTTTCGTCCCCTTTTCGCACCCCCGCACCCTCGGTAAATCAGCCGTAAAATGAGGTTCGGACCTCGAAATCGACTCCCCTCTTTTCCGACGTTCGACTGTGGCACGTATCTAATGCATCACCCCAAAATCCCGCACCGCCCCGGAAACGCGAAAGTTGGCCAAGATCCGTGAGCTACAGCACACGGCCTTGGCATTGGCCGCGGGGTGGCTGCGTGCCATGGCCTTGGCCGTGGGCTGGCTGGGTGCCATGGGCTTGGCCGCGGGATGGACGCGTGCCTTGGCCATGGCCACGGGGTGGCTCCGTGCCTCGGCCTTGGCCTTGGCCGCGGGCTGGCTACGTGCCTTGCTAGAAATGCAGCACATGCTCGCGACCAAGGTAGGTCGCACACTCTCACGCACACACAACACACACTCCAGCCGCGCTCCCGAGGCAAGGATAGGGAGCTCGAGCGTGGCCCTGTGCCTTGGCGTTGGCCGCCGGGTGGATGCGTGGCTTGGGCTTGGCCGCGGGCAAGCATTTGGCCAAAATGTGAGCACACGGTCCTCGCCGTTTCTTCGTATTCTTGGACCAAAAACTGAGATCCACACCTACCTTCCACTTCTTTCTCCGGTTTTGCCTGAATCGGACTTGTTGCCCCACCCGTTTGGGCACCCGTTCGCTGCCGGTAAGATGGCCGTAAAACGAGTTTCGGAGCTCGGAATTGGATTCCGTTTTCTCCCGCCACCGACTCCCACCAAACCCGACCACGCCAGCCCAAAATCCCACGCCGCCCCCGAAACGCGAAATCTGGCCACAATCCGTGTGCTATAGCTCACGGATTTTGGCCTTTTCTGGCGGAAAAATGGGCGCAGGGCCTCCAGCATTATTTTGGCCATTTCTTCGAGCGGAAAGCAGTACTTGCGCCGTGAGGAGGCCCCCGGTCCAGTTCTACCACAATCGGACCAATTCGAGGGCACGTTTCGTCCCCTTTTCGCACCCCCGCACCCTCGGTAAATCGGCCGTAAAATGAGGTTCGGACCTCGAAATCGACTCCCCTCTTTTCCGACGTTCGACTGTCACACGTATCTAATGCATCACCCCAAAATCCCGCACCGCCCCGGAAACGCGAAAGTTGGCCAAGATCCGTGAGCGACAGCACACGGCCTTGCCCTTGGCTGCGGGGTGGCTGCGTGCCTAGGCCTTGGCCGCGGGGTGGCTGGGTGCCATGGCCTTGGCCTTGGCCACCGGGTGGCTGTGGGCCTTGGCCACCGGGTGGCTGTGCCATGGGCTTGGCCGCGGGCTGGCTGGGTGCCATGGCCTTGGCCGCGTGCCTAGGCCTTGGTCACGGGGTGGCTGCGTGCCTCGGCCTTGGCCTGGCTCCGTGCCTTGCTCGAAATGCAGCACATGCTCGCGACCAAGGCAGGTCGCACACTCTGACGCACACACAACACACACTCCGGCCGCACTCCCAAGGTAAGGATAGGGAGCTCGAGCGTGGCCCTGTGCCTTGGCGTTGACCGCGGGGTGGCTGCATGGCTTGGCCTTGGCCGCAGGCGAGCATTTGGCCAAAATGTGAGCACACGGTCCTCGCCGTTTCTTCGTATTCTTGAACAAAACACTGAGATCCACACCTACCTTCCACTTCTTTCTCCGGTTTTGCCTGAATTGGACAAGTTGGACCACCCGTTTGGGCACCCGTTCGCTGCTGGTAAAATGGCCGTAAAAAGAGTTTCGGAGCTCACAATTGGATTCCGTTTTCTCCCACCACCGACTCCCACCAAACCCGACCACACCAGCCCAAAACCCACGCCGCCCCCGAAACGCGAAATTTGGCCACAATCCGTGTGCTATAGCTCATAGATTTTGGCCTTTTCCGGCAGAAAAAAGGGCGCAGGGCCTACAGTATTATTTTCGCCATTTCTTCGAGCGGAAAACAGTACTTGCGCCGTGAGGAGGCCCCCGGCCCAGTTCAACCACAATCGGACCAATTCGCTGCCACTTTTCTTCCCCCTTTCGCACCCCCACACGTTCGGTAAATCGGCCTTAAAACGAGGTTCGACCTCGAAATCGACTCCCCTCTTTTCCAACGCTTGACTGTCGCATGTATCTAATGCATTACCCCAAAATCCCGCTCCACCCCGGAAACGCGAAAGTTGGCCAATATCCGTGAGCTACAGCACACGGCCTTGGCCTGTGGCTGCGGGGTGGCTGCGTAAGTGGTCTTGGCCTTGGCCTCGGGTGGCTGGGTGCCATGGCCTTGGCCTTGGCTGGGTGCCCTGGCCTTGGCCACGGGTGGCTGCGTGCCTAGGCCTTGGCGTGCCTGGCTGGGTCGCCTTGGCCAAGGGGTGGCTGCATGCCTCGGCCTCGGCCTTGGCCGCGGGCTGGCTCCGTGCCTTGCTCGAAATGCAGCACATGCTCGCGACCAAGGCAGGTCGCACACTCTCACGTACACACAATACACACTCGGGCCGCGCTTCCGAGGCAAGGATAGGGAGCTCGAGCGTGGCCGTGTGCCTTGGCGTTGGCCGCGGGGTGGCTGCGTGGCTTGACCTTGGCCGCGGGCGAGCATTTGGCCAAAATGTGAGCACACGGTCCTCGCCGTTTCTTCGTATTCTTGGACCAAAAACTGAGATCCACACCTACCTTCCACTTCTTTCTCCGGTTTTGCCTGAATCGGACGAGTTGGCCCACCTGTTTGGGCACCCGTTCGCTGCCGGTAAGATGGCCGTAAAACAAGTTCGGAGCTCGGAATTGGATTCCGTTTTCTCCCGCCACCGACTCCCACCAAACCCGACCACGCCAGCAAAAAAACCTTCACCGCCTCCGAAACAGGAAATTTGGCCGCGATCCGTGTGCTATAGCTCACGGATTTTGGCCTTTTCGGGAGGAAAAATGGGCGCAGGGCCTCCCGCATTATTTTCGCCATTTCTTCGAGCGCAAAACAGTACTAGCACCGCGAGGACGCCCCCGGCCCAGTTCTACCACAACCGGACCAATTCGCGGGCACGTTTCGTCCCCTTTTCGCACCCCCGCACGTTCGGTAAATCGGCCGTAAAACGAGGTTCGGACCTCGGAATCGACTCCCGTCTTCTCCGACGTTCGACTGTCGCACGTATCTAATGCATCACCCCAAAATCCCGCCCCACCCCGGAAACGCGAAAGTTGGCCAAGATTCGTGAGCTACAGCACACGGCCTTAGACGGGGGTGGCTGCGTGCCTAGGCCTTGGCCGCGGGGTGGCTGGGTGCCACGGCCTTGGCCTTGGCCACGGGGTGGCTGCGTGCCTAGGCCTTGGCCGCGGGGTGGCTGGGTGCCATGGCCTTGGCCTTGGCCGCGGGGTGGCTGAGTGCCTAGGCCTTGGCCGCAGGGTGGCTGGGTGCCATGGCCTTGCCCTTGGCCGCGGGGTGGCTGCGTGCCTAGGCCTTGCCCGCGGGCTGGCTGCGTGCCTTGCTCGAAATGCAGCACATGCTCGCAACCAAGGCACGTCGCACACTCGCGCGCACACAAAACACACACTTGGGGAGCGCTTCCAGGGCAAGGATAGGGAGCTCGAGCGTGGCCCTGTGCCTTGGCCTTGGCCGCGTGGTGGCCGCGTGCCTTGGCCTTGGCCTTGGCCACGGGCGAGCATTTTCCAAAATGTGAGCACTCGGTCCTCGCCGTTGCTTCGTATTCTTGGACCAAAAACTGAGATCCACACCTACCTTCCACTTCTTTCTCCGGTTTTGCCTGAATCGGATGAGTTGCCCCACCCGTTTGGGCACCCGTTCTCTGGCAGTAAAATGGCCGTAAAACGAGTTCCGGACCTCGGAATTGGTTTCCGTTTTCTACCGCCACCGACTCGCACCAGACCCGACCACGCCAGCCAAAAATCCCACGCCGCCCCCGGAACGCGAAATTTGGCCGCAATCCGTGTGCTATAGCTCACGGATTTTGGCCTTTTCGGGCGTAAAAATGCGAATGTTGGCCAAGATCCGTGAGCTACAGCACACGGCCTTGGCCGCGGGGTGGCTGCGTGCCTGGGCCATGGCCGCGGGGTGGCTGCGTGCCTAGGCCATGGCCGCAGGGTGGCTGCGTGCCTAGGCCTTGGCCGCGGGGTGGCTGCGTGCCTAGGCCTTGGCCGGGGGGTGGCTGGGTGCCATGGCCTTGGCTTTGGCCGCGGGTTGGCTGCGTGCCTTGCTCGAAATGCAGCACATGCTCGCGACCAAGGCACGTCACAAACTCTCGCACACACACAACACACACTTGGGCCGCGCTCCCGGGGCAACGATAGGGAGCTCGAGCGTGGCCCTGTGCCTTGGCCTTGGCCGCCGGGTGGCCGCGTGCCTTGGCCTTGGCCTTGGCCGTGGGCGAGCATTTTGCCAAAATGTGAGCACACGGTCCTCGCTGTTGCTTCGTATTCTTGCGCCAAAAACTGAGATACACGGCTGAGTGCCTAGGCCTTGGCCGCAGGGTGGCTGGGTGCCATGGCCTTGCCCTTGGCCGCTTGGCTGCGATGCCTAGGCCTTGCCTTCCACTGGCTGCGTGCCTTGCCTCGAAATGCACAAGTGGGCCCACCCATTTGGGCACCCGTTCGCTGCCGGTAAGATGGCCGTAAAATGAGTTTCGAACACACACTTGGGGAGCGTTTTCTCCCGCCACCGGATAAACCCGACCACACCAGCTCAAAATCCTTGCCGCCTTGAAACGCGAAATTTGGCCACAATCCTGTGCTATAGCTCACGGATTTTGGCCTTTTCCAAAATGTGCGCAGGGCCTCCCGCATTATTTTCGCCATTTCTTGAGTGGAAAACAGATCCACACCTTGCCTTCCAGGCCCTTTCTCCCCAGTTCTACCTGAATCGGACCAATTGCGGGCACGTTTCGTCCCCTTTTCGCACACCCTCGGTAAATGGCCGCAAAACGAGGTTCGGACCTCGAATTGGACTCCCCTCTTTTCCAACGCCACGACTGTCGCACGACCTAATGCATCACCCCAAAATCCCGCGCCGCCCCGAACGCGAAAGTTGGCCAAGATCCGTGAGCTACAGCACACGGCCTTGGCCGCGGGGTTGGGTGCCTAGGCCTTCAGCGGCGTGGCTGGGTGCCATGGCCTTGGCCAAGATCCTGCGTGCCTAGGCCATGGCACACGGGGTGGCCGTGCCTGGCCTTGGCCGCGGGGTGGCTGCGTGCCTGGGCCATGGCCGCGGGGTGGCTGCGTGCCTAGGCCATGGCCGCAGGGTGGCTGCGTGCCTAGGCCTTGGCCGCGGGGTGGCTGCGTGCGTAGGCCTTGGCCAGGGGGTGGCTGGGTGCCATGGCCTTGGCTTTGGCCGCGGGGTGGCTGCGTGCCTTGGCTTTGGCCGCGGGCTGGCTGCTTGCCTTGCTCGAAATGCAGCACATGCTCGCGACCAAGGCACGTCGCACACTCTCGCACACACACAACACACACTTGGACCGCACTTCCGGGCCAAGGATAGGGAGCTCGAGCGTGGCCCTGTGCCTTGGCCTTGGCCGCGGGGTGGCCTCGTGCCTTGTCCTTGGCCTTGGCCTTGGCCGCGGTCGAGCATTTGGCCAAAATGTGAGCACACGGTCCTCGCTGTTGCTTCGTATTCTTGGACCAAAAACTGAGATCCACACCTACCTTCCACTTCTTTCTCTGGTTTTGCCTGAATCCGACGAGTTGGCCCACCCGTTTTGGCACCCGTTCTCTGGCGGTAAAATGGCCGTAAAATGAGTTTGGGAGCACGGAATTGGATTCCATTTTCTCCCGCCACCCACTCCCACCAAACCCGACCACGCCCGCCAAAAATCCCACGCCGCCCCCGAAACGCGAAATTTGGCCGCAGTTCCTGTGCTATAGCTCACGGATTTTGGCCTTTTCGGGCGGAAAAATGAGTGCAGGGCCTCCCGCATTATTTTCGCCATTTCTTCGAGAGGAAAATATTACTAGCACCGTGAGGAGGCCCCCGGCCCAGTTCTACCACAACCGGACCAATTCGCGGGCACGTTTCGTCCCCTTTTCACACCCCCGCACGTTCGGTAAATCAGATGTAAAACGAGGTTCGGACCTCGTAATCAACTCCCGTCTTCTCCGACATTCGACTGTCGCACGTATCTAACGCATCACCGCAAAATCCCTCCCCAGCCCGGAAACGCAAAAGTTGGCCAAGATCCGTGAGCTACAGCACACGGCCTTGGCCGTGGGGTAGCTGCGTGCCTAGGCCTTGGCCACGGGGTGGCTGGGTGCCATGGCCTTGGCCTTGGCCGCGGGGTGGCTCCGTGCCTTGCTCGAAATGCAGCACATGCTCGCGACCAAGGCAGGTCGCACACTCTCACGCACATGCAACACACACTCCGGCCGCGCTCCCAAGGCAAGGATAGGGAGCTCGAGCGTGGCCCTGTGCCTTGGCGTTGGCCGCGGGGTGGCTGCGTGCCTTGGCCTTGGCCGCGCGCGAGCATTTGGCCAAAATGTGAGCACACGGTCCTCGCCGTTTCTTCGTATTCTTGGACCAAAAACTGAGATCCACACCTACCTTCCACTTCTTTCTCCGGTTTTGCCTGAATCGGACGAGTGGGCCCACCCGTTTTGGCACCCGTTCGCTGCCGGTAAGATGGCCGTAAAACGAGTTTCGGAGCTCGGAATTGGATTCCGTTTTCTCCCGCCACCGACTCCCACCAAACCCGACGACGCCAACCCAAAATCCCACGGCGCCCCCGAAACGCGAAATTTGGCCACAATCCGTGTGCTATAGCTCACGGATTTTGGCCTTTTCCGGGTGAAAAATGGGCGCACGGCCTCCCGCATTATTTTCCCCATTTCCTCGAGCGGAAAACAGTACTTGCGCCGTGAGGAGGCCCCCGGCCCAGTTCTACCACAATCGGACCAATTCGCGGGCACGTTTCGTCCCCTTTTCGCACCCCCGCACCCTCGGTAAAACGGCCGTAAAACGAGGTTCGGACCTCGAAATCGACTCCCCTCTTTTCCAACGCTCGACTGTCGCACGTATCTAATGCATCACCCCAAAATCCCGCACCGACCCGGAAACGCGAAAGTTGGCCAAGATCCGAAACTCGTTTTACGGCCATATTACCGGCAGCGAAAGGGTGCCCAAACGGGTGGTCCCACTCGTCCTATTCAGGCAAAACCGGAGAAAGAAGTGGAAGGTAGGTGTGGATCTCAGTTTTTGGTCCAAGAATACGAAGAAACGGCGAGCACCGTGTGCTCACATTTTGGCCAAATGCTCACCCGCGGCCAAGGCCAAGCCATGCAGCCACCCTGCGGCCAACGCCAAGGCACAGGGCCACGCTCGAGCTCCCTATCCTTGCCTCGGGAGTGCGGCTGGAGTGTGTGTTGTGTGTGCGTGAGAGTGTGCGACCTGCCTTGGTCGCGAGCATATGCTGCATTTCGAGAAAGGCACGTAGCCAGCCCGCGGCCAAGGCCGAGGCACGCAGCCACCCCGTGGCCAGGGCCTAGGCACGCGTCCACCCCGCGGCCAAGGCCCTGGCACCCAGCCAGCCCGCGGCCAAGGCCTAGGCACGCAGCCACCCTGTGGCCAAGGCCTTGGCACACAGCCACTCGGTGGCCAAGGCCAAGGCCACGGCACCCAGCCACCCCGCGGCCAAGGCATGGCACGCAGCCACCCCGCGGCCAAGGCCAAGGCCGTGTGCCGTAGCTCACGGATCTTGGCCAACTTTCGCGTTTCCGGGGCGGTGCGGGATTTTGGGGTGATGCATTAGATACGTGCAACAGTCGAGCGTTGGAAAAGAGGGGAGTCGATTTCGAGGTCCGAATCTCGTTTTACGGTCGATTTACCGAGGGTGCGGGGGTGCGAAAAGGGGACAAATCGTGCCCTCGAATTGGTCCGATTGTGGTAGAACTGGGCCGGGGGCCTCCTCACGGCGCAAGTACTGCTTTCCGCTCGAAGAAATGGTAAAAATAATGCGGGAGGCCCTGCGCCCATTTTTCCGCCAGAAAAGGCCAAAATCCGTGAGCTATAGCACACGGATTGTGGCCAAATTTCGCGTTTCGGGGGCGGCGTTGGATTTTGGGCTGGCGTCGTCGGGTTTGGTGGGAGTCGGTGGCGGGAGAAAACGGAATCCAATTCCGAGCTCCGAAACACGTTTTACGGCCATCTTACCGGCAGCGAACGGCTGCCCAAACGGGTGGGCCAACTCGTCCGATTCAGGCAAAACCGGAGAAAGAAGTGGAAGGTAGGTGTGGATCTCAGTTTTTGGTCCAAGAATACGAAGAAACGGCGAGGACCGTGTGCTCACATTTTTGCCAAATGCTCGCCCGCGGCCAAGGCCAAGCCATGCAGCCACCCCGCGGCCAACGCCAAGGCACAAGGCCACGCTCGAGCTCCCTATCCTTGCCTCGGGAGCGCGGCCGGAGTATGTGTTGTGTGTGCGTGAGTGTGTGCGACCTGCCTTGGTCACGAGCATGTGCTGCATTTTGAGCAAGGCACGGAGCCAGCCCGCGGCCAAGGCCAAGGCCGAGGCATGCAGCCACCCCGTGGCCAAGGCCAAGGCACGCGTCCACCCGTGGCCAAGGCCTAGGCACGCGTCCACCCCGCGGCCAAGGCCATGGCACCCAGCCAGCCCGCGGCCAAGGCCTAGGCACGCAGCCAGGCCGCGGCCAAGGCGTAGGCACGCAGCCACCCCGCGGCCAAGGCGTAGGCACGCAGCCACCCCGCGGCCAAGGCCAAGGCCGTGTGCTGTCGCTCACGGATCTTGGCCAACTTTCGCGTTTCCGGGAGGTGCGGGATTTTGGGGTGATGCATTAGATACGTGCGACAGTCGATCGTTGGAAAAGAGGGGAGTCGATTTCGAGGTCCGAATCTCGTTTTACGGTCGATTTACCGAGGGAACGGGGGTGCGAAAATGGGACGAAACGTGCCCGCGAATTGGTCCGATTGTGGTAGAACTGGGCCGGGGCCTCCTCACGGCGCAAGTACTGCTTTCCGCTCAAAGAAATGGTAAAAATAATGCGGGAGGCCCTGCGCCCATTTTTCGGCCAGAAAAGGCCAAAATCCGTGAGCTGTAGCACACGGATTGTGGCCAAATTTCGCGTTTCGGGGGCGGCGTTGGATTTTGGGCTGGCGTCGTCGGGTTTGGCGGGAGTCGGTGGCGGGAGAAAACGGAATCCAATTCCGAGCTCCGAAACACGTTTTACGGCCATCTTACCGGCAGCGAACGGCTGCCCAAACGGGTGGGCCAACTCGTCCGATTCAGGCAAAACCGGAGAAAGAAGTGGAAGGTAGGTGTGGATCTCAGTTTTTGGTCCAAGAATACGAAGAAACGGCGAGGACCGTGTGCTCACATTTTTGCCAAATGCTCGCCCGCGGCCAAGGCCAAGCCATGCAGCCACCCCGCGGCCAACGCCAAGGCACAAGGCCACGCTCGAGCTCCCTATCCTTACCTCGGGAGCGCGGCCGGAGTATGTGTTGTGTGTGCGTGAGTGTGTGCGACCTGCCTTGGTCACGAGCATGTGCTGCATTTTGAGCAAGGCACGGAGTCAGCCCGCGGCCAAGGCCAAGGCCGAGGCATGCAGCCACCCCGTGGCCAAGGCCAAGGCACGCGTCCACCCGTGGCCAAGGCCTAGGCACGCGTCCACCCCGCGGCCAAGGCCATGGCACCCAGCCAGCCCGCGGCCAAGGCCATGGCACCCAGCCAGCCCGCGGCCAAGGCCTAGGCACGCAGCCAGGCCGCGGCCAAGGTGTAGGCACGCAGCCACCCCGCGGCCAAGGCCAAGGCCGTGTGCTGTCGCTCACGGATCTTGGCCAACTTTCGCGTTTCCGGGCGGTGCGGGATTTTGGGGTGATGCATTAGATACGTGCGACAGTCGAGCGTTGGAAAAGAGGGGAGTCGATTTCGAGGTCCGAACCTCGTTTTACGGTCGATTTACCGAGGGTGCGGGGGTGCGAAAAGGGGACAAATCGTGCCCTCGAATTGGTCCGATTGTGGTAGAACTGGGCCGGGGGCCTCCTCACGGCGCAAGTACTGCTTTCCGCTCGAAGAAATGGTAAAAATAATGCGGGAGGCCCTGCGCCCATTTTTCCGCCAGAAAAGGCCAAAATCCGTGAGCTATAGCACACGGATTGTGGCCAAATTTCGCGTTTCGGGGGCGGCGTTGGATTTTGGGCTGGCGTCGTCGGGTTTGGTGGGAGTCGGTGGCGGGAGAAAACGGAATCCAATTCCGAGCTCCGAAACACGTTTTACGGCCATCTTACCGGCAGCGAACGGCTGCCCAAACGGGTGGGCCAACTCGTCCGATTCAGGCAAAACCGGAGAAAGAAGTGGAAGGTAGGTGTGGATCTCAGTTTTTGGTCCAAGAATACGAAGAAACGGCGAGGACCGTGTGCTCACATTTTTGCCAAATGCTCGCCCGCGGCCAAGGCCAAGCCATGCAGCCACCCCGCGGCCAACGCCAAGGCACAAGGCCACGCTCGAGCTCCCTATCCTTGCCTCGGGAGCGCGGCCGGAGTATGTGTTGTGTGTGCGTGAGTGTGTGCGACCTGCCTTGGTCACGAGCATGTGCTGCATTTTGAGCAAGGCACGGAGCCAGCCCGCGGCCAAGGCCAAGGCCGAGGCATGCAGCCACCCCGTGGCCAAGGCCAAGGCACGCGTCCACCCGTGGCCAAGGCCTAGGCACGCGTCCACCCCGCGGCCAAGGCCATGGCACCCAGCCAGCCCGCGGCCAAGGCCTAGGCACGCAGCCAGGCCGCGGCCAAGGCGTAGGCACGCAGCCACCCCGCGGCCAAGGCGTAGGCACGCAGCCACCCCGCGGCCAAGGCCAAGGCCGTGTGCTGTCGCTCACGGATCTTGGCCAACTTTCGCGTTTCCGGGCGGTGCGGGATTTTGGGGTGATGCATTAGATACGTGCGACAGTCGATCGTTGGAAAAGAGGGGAGTCGATTTCGAGGTCCGAATCTCGTTTTACGGTCGATTTACCGAGGGTGCGGGGGTGCGAAAAGGGGACAAATCGTGCCCTCGAATTGGTCCGATTGTGGTAGAACTGGGCCGGGGGCCTCCTCACGGCGCAAGTACTGCTTTCCGCTCGAAGAAATGGTAAAAATAATGCGGGAGGCCCTGCGCCCATTTTTCCGCCAGAAAAGGCCAAAATCCGTGAGCTGTAGCACACGGATTGTGGCCAAATTTCGCGTTTCGGGGGCGGCGTTGGATTTTGGGCTGGCGTCGTCGGGTTTGGCGGGAGTCGGTGGCGGGAGAAAACGGAATCCAATTCCGAGCTCCGAAACACGTTTTACGGCCATCTTACCGGCAGCGAACGGCTGCCCAAACGGGTGGGCCAACTCGTCCGATTCAGGCAAAACCGGAGAAAGAAGTGGAAGGTAGGTGTGGATCTCAGTTTTTGGTCCAAGAATACGAAGAAACGGTGAGGACCGTGTGCTCACATTTTTGCCAAATGCTCGCCCGCGGCCAAGGCCAAGCCATGCAGCCACCCCGCGGCCAACGCCAAGGCACAAGGCCACGCTCGAGCTCCCTATCCTTGCCTCGGGAGCGCGGCCGGAGTATGTGTTGTGTGTGCGTGAGTGTGTGCGACCTGCCTTGGTCACGAGCATGTGCTGCATTTTGAGCAAGGCACGGAGCCAGCCCGCGGCCAAGGCCAAGGCCGAGGCATGCAGCCACCCCGTGGCCAAGGCCAAGGCACGCGTCCACCCGTGGCCAAGGCCTAGGCACGCGTCCACCCCGCGGCCAAGGCCATGGCACCCAGCCAGCCCGCGGCCAAGGCCTAGGCACGCAGCCAGGCCGCGGCCAAGGCGTAGGCACGCAGCCACCCCGCGGCCAAGGTGTAGGCACGCAGCCACCCCGCGGCCAAGGCCAAGGCCGTGTGCTGTCGCTCACGGATCTTGGCCAACTTTCGCGTTTCCGGGCGGTGCGGGATTTTGGGGTGATGCATTAGATACGTGCGACAGTCGATCGTCGGAAAAGAGGGGAGTCGATTTCGAGGTCCGAACCTCGTTTTACGGACGATTTACCGAGGCTGCGGGGATGCGAAAAGGGGACGAAACGTGCCCTCGAATTGGTCCGATTGTGGTAGAAATGGGCCGGGGGCCTCCTCACGGCGCAAGTACTGCTTTCCGCTCGAAGAAATGGCAAAAAGAATGCGGGAGGCCCTGCGCCCATTTTTCCGCCTGAAAAGGCCAAAATCCATGAGCTATAGCACATGGATTGTGGCCAAATTTTGCGTTTCGGGGGCGACGTGGGATTTTGCGCTGGCGTGGTCGGGTTTGGTGGGAGTCGGTGGCAGGAGAAAACGGAATCCAATTCCGAGCTCCGAAACTCGTTTTACGGCCATCTTACCGGCAGCGAACGGCTGCCCAAACGGGTGGGACAACTCGTCCGATTCAGGCAAAACCGGAGAAAGAAGTGGAAGGTAGGTGTGGATCTCAGTTTTTGGTCCAAGAATACGAAGAAACGGCAAGGACCGTGTGCTCACATTTTTGCCAAATGCTCGCCCGCCGCCAAGGCCAAGCCACGCAGCCACCCCGCGGCCAACGCCAAGGCACAGGGCCACGCTCGAGCTCCCTATCCTTGCCTCGGGAGCGCGGCCGGAGTGTGTGTTGTGTGTGCGTGAGTGTGTGCGACCTGCCTTGGTCACGAGCATGTGCTGCATTTTGAGCAAGGCACGGAGCCAGCCCGCGGCCAAGTCGAAGGCCGACGCACGCAGCCACCCCGTGGCCAAGGCCAAGGCACGCGTCCAACCTGCGGCCAAGGCCATGGCACCCAGCCAGCCCGCGGCCAAGGCCATGGCACCCAGCCAGCCCGCGGCCAAGGCCTAGGCACGCAGCCAGGCCGCGGCCAAGGCCTTGGCACGCAGCCACCCCGAGGCCAAGGCCAAGGGCATGGCACGCAGCCACCCCGCGGCCAAGGCCAAGGCCATGGCACGCAGCCACCCCGCAGCCAAAGCCAAGGCCGTGTGCTGTAGCTCACGGACTTTGGCCAACTTTCGCGTTTGCTGGGCGGTGCGGGATTTTGGGGTGATGCATTAGATACGTGCGACAGTCGAGCGTTGGAAAAGATGGGAGTCGATTTCGAGGTCCGAAGCTCGTTTTACGGCAGATTTACCGAGGGTGCGGGGGTGCGAAAAGGGGACGAAACGTGCCCTCGAATTGGTCAGATTGTGGTAGAACTGGGCCGGGGGCCTCCTCACGGCGCAAGTACTGCTTTCCGCTCGAAGAAATGGTAAAAATAATGCGGGAGGCCCTGCGCCCATTTTTCCGCCAGAAAAGGCCAAAATCCGTGAGCTATAGCACACGGATTGTGGCCAAATTTCGCGTTTCGGGGGCGACGTGGGATTTTAGGCTGGCGTGGTCGGGTTTGGTGGGAGTCGGTGGCGGGAGAAAACGGAATCCAATTCCGAGCTCCGAAACTCGTTTTACGGCCATCTTACCGGCAGCGAACGGCTGCCCAAACAGGTGGGCCAACTCGTCCGATTCAGGCAAAACCGGAGAAAGAAGTGGAAGGTAGGTGTGGATCTCAGTTTTTGGTCCAAGAATACGAAGAAATGGCGAGGACCGTGAGCTCACATTTTGGCCAAATGCTCGCCCACGGCCAAGGCCAAGCCACGCAGCCACCCGGCGGCCAAAGCCAAGGCACAGGGCCACGCTCGAGCTGCCTATCCTTGCCTCGGGAGCGCGGCCAGAGTGTGTGTTGTGTGTGCGTGAGAGTGTGCGACCTGCCTTGGTCACGAGCATGTGCTGCATTTCGAGCAAGGCACGGAGCCAGCCCGCGGCCAAGTCCAAGGCCGACGCACGCAGCCACCCCGTGGCCAAGGCCAAGGCACGCGTCCAACCTGCGGCCAAGGCCATGGCACCCAGCCAGCCCGCGGCCAAGGCCATGGCACCCAGCCAGCCTGCGGCCAAGGCCTAGGCACGCAGCCAGGCCGCGGCCAAGGCCTTGGCACACAGCCACCCCGAGGCCAAGGCCAAGGGCATGGCACGCAGCCACCCCGCGGCCAAGGCCAAGGCCATGGAACGCAGCCACCCCGCGGCCAAAGCCAAGGCCGTGTGCTGTAGCTCACGGACTTTGGCCAACTTTCGCGTTTGCGGGGCGGTGCGGGATTTTGGAGTGATGCATTAGATACGTGCGACAGTCGAGCGTTGGAAAAGATGGGAGTCGATTTCGAGGTCCGAACCTCATTTTACGGCAGATTTACCGAGGGTGCGGGGGTGCGAAAAGGGGACGAAACGTGCCCTCGAATTGGTCAGATTGTGGTAGAACTGGGCCGGGGGCCTCCTCATGGCGCAAGTACTGCTTTCCGCTCGAAGAAATGGCAAAAAGAATGCGGGAGGCCCTGCGCCCATTTTTCCGCCAGGAAAGGCCCAAATCCGTGAGCTATATAGCACACGGATTGCGGCCAAATTTCGCGTTCCGGGGGCGTCGTGGGATTTTTGGGCTGGCGTCGTCGGGTTTGGTGGGAGTCGGTGGCGGGAGAAAACGGAATCAAATTCCGACCTCCGAAACTCGTTTTACGGCCATCTTACCGGCAGCGAACGGGTGCCCAAATGGGTGGGCCCACTCGTCCGATTCAGGCAAAACCGGAGAAAGAAGTGGAAGGTAGGTGTGGATCTCAGTTTTTGGTCCAAGAATACGAAGAAACGGCGAGCACCGTGTGCTCACATTTTGGCCAAATGCTCGCCCGCGGCCAAGGCCAAGGCCAAGGCACGCGGCCACCCCGCGGCCAAGGCCAAGGCTCAGGGCCATGCTCGAGCTCCCTATCCTTGCCCCGGGAGCACGGCCCAAGTGTGTGTTGTGTGTGCGCGAGAGTGTGTGACGTGCCTTGGTCGCGAGCATGTGCTGCATTTCGAGCACGGCACGCAGCCACCCCGTGGCCAAGGCCAAGGCCATGGCACCCAGCCACCCCGCGGAAAAGGCTTAGGTACGCAGCCACCCCACGGCCAACGCCAAGGCCATGGCACCCAGCCACCCCTTCGCCAAGGCCAAGGCACGCGGCCACCCCGCGGCTAAGGCCAAGGCACAAGGCCACGCTCCAGCTCCCTATCCTTGCCCCAGGAGCGCGGTCCAAGTGTGTGTTGTGTGTGTGCGAGAGTGTGTGACGTGCCTCGGTCGGGAGCATGTGCTGCATTTCGAGCAAGGCACGCAGGCAGCCCGCGGCCAAAGCCAAGACACGCAGCCACCCCGCGGCCTAGGCCGTGTGCTGTAGCTCGCGGATCTTGGCCAACTTTCGCATTTTTCCGCCCGAAAAGGCCAAAATCCGTGAGCTATAGCACACGGATTGCGGCCAAATTTCGCGTTTCGGGGGTGGCGTGGGATTTTTGGCTGGTGTGGTCGGGTTTGCTGGGAGTCGGTGGCGGGAGAAAACGGAATCCAATTCCGAGCTCCGAAACTCGTTTTACGGCCATTTTACTGCCAGAGAACGGATGCCCAAACGGGTGGGTCAACTCGTCCGATTCAGGCAAAACCGGAGAAAGAAGTGGAAAGTAGGTGTGGATCTCAGTTTTTGGTCCAAGAATACGAAGCAACGGCGTGGACCGTGTGCTCACATTTTGGCAAAATGGTCGCCCTCGGCCAAGGCACAGGGCCACGCTCGAGCTCCCTATCCTTGCCCAGGGAGTGCGGCCCGAGTGTGTGTTGTGTGTGCGCGAGAGTGTGAGACGTGCCTTGGTCGCGAGCATGTGCTGCATTTCAAGCAAGGCACCCAGCCACCCCGCGGTAAAGGCCTAGCCACGCAGCCGCCCCGTGGCCAAGGCCAAGGCCATGGCACCCAGCCACCCCGCGGCCAAGGCCTAGGCATGCAGCCACCCCGCGGCCGAGGCCGTGTGCTGTAGCTCACGGATCTTGGCCAACTTTCGCGTTTCCGGGGCGGGGCGGGATTTTGGGGTAATGCATTAGATACGTGCGACAGTCGAACGTCGGAGAAGACGGGAGTCGATTCCGAGGTCCGAACCTCGTTTTACGTCTGATTTACCGAACGTGCGGGGGTGCGAGGACCGTGTGCTCACATTTTGGCCAAATGCTCGCCCGCGGCCACCCCGCGGCCAAGGCGAAGGCACAGGGCCACGCTCGAGCTCCCTATCCTTGCCGCGGGAGCGCGGCCCAAGTTTGTGTTGTGTGTGCGCGAGAGTGTGCGACGTGCCTTGGTCGCGAGCATGTGCTGCATTTCGAGCATGGCACGCAGCTAGCCCGCGGCCAAGGCCAAGGCACGCAGCCACCCCGCGGCCAAGGCCAAGGCCATGGCACCCAGCCACCCCGCGGCCAAGGCCTAGGCACGCAGCCACCCCGCTGCCAAGGCCGTGTGCTGTAGCTCACGGATCTTGGCCAACTTTCGCGTTTCCGGGGCGGGGCGGGATTTTGGGGTGATGCATTAGATACGTGCGACAGTCGAACGTCGGAGAAGACGGGAGTCGATTCCGAGGTCCGAACCTTGTTTTACGGCCGAATTACCGAACGTGCGGGGGTGCGAAAAGGGAACGAAACATGCCTGCGAATTGGTCCGGTTGTGGTAGAACTGGGCCGGGGGCCTCCTCACAGTGCTAGTACTGTTTTCCTCTCGAAGAAATGGTGAAAATAATGCGCGAGGCTCTGCGCCCATTTTTCCGCCGGAAAAGGCCAAAATCCGTGAGCTATAGCACACGGATTGCGACCAAATTTCGTGTTTCGGGGGCGGCATGGAATTTTTGGCTGGCGTGGTCGGGTTTGGTGGGAGTCGGTAGCGGGAGAAAAAGGAATCCAATTCCGAGCTCCGAAACTCGTTTTACGGCCATTTTACCGCCAGAGAACGGGTTCCCAAATGGGTGGGCCAACTCGTCCGATTCAGGCAAAACCGGAGAAAGAAGTGGAAGGTAGGTGTGGATCTCAGTTTTTGGTCCAAGAATGCGAAGCAACGGCGAGGACCGTGTCCTCACATTTTTGCCAAAAGCTCACCCGCGGCCAAGGCCAAGGCCAAGGCACGCGGCCACCCCGCTGCAAAGGCCAAGGCACAGGGCCACGCTCGAGCTCCCTATCCATGCCCCGAGAGGGCGGTCCAAGTGTGTGTTGTGTGTGTGCGAGAGTGTTAGACGTGCCTTGGTCGCGAGCATGTGCTGCATTTCGAGCAAGGCACGCAGCCAGCCCGCGGCCAAAGCCAAGGTATGCAGCCACCCCGCGGCCAAGTCCTAGGCATGCAGCCACCCCGTGGCCAAGGCCTAGGGACGCCGCCACCCCGCGGCCAAGGCCGTGTGCTGTAGCTCACGGATCTTGGCCAACTTTCGCGTTTCTGGGGTGGTGCGGGATTTTGGGGATATGCATTAGATACGTGCGACAGTCAAACGTCGGAGAAGACGGGAGTCGATTCCGAGGTCCGAACCTCATTTTACGGCCGATTTACCGAACGTGCGGGGGTGCGAAAAGGGGACGAAACGTGCCCGCGAATTGGTCCGGTTGTGGTAGAACTGGGCCGGGGGCCTCCTAACGGTCCTAGTACTGTTTTCCGCTCGAAGAAATGGCGAAAATAATGCGGGAGGCCCTGCGCCCATTTTTCCGCCCGAAAAGGCCGAAATCCGTAAGCTGTAGCACACGGATTGCGGCCAAATTTCGTGTTTCGGGGGCGGCATGGGATTTTTGGAAGGCGTGGTCGGGTTTGGTGGGAGTCGGTGGCGGGAGAAAATGGAATCCAATTCCGAGCTCCGAAACTCGTTTTACGGCCATTTTACTGCCAGAGAACGGCTGCCCAAACGGGTGGGCCAACTCGTCGGATTCAGGCAAAACCGGAGAAAGAAGTGGAAGGTAGGTGTAGATCTCAGTTTGGTCCAAGAATACGAAGCAATGGCGAGGACCGTGCGCTCACATTTTGGCAAAATTCTCGCCCGCGGCCAAGGCCAAGGCCAAGGCGCGCGGCCACCCCGCGGCCAAGGCCAAGGCAGAGGGCCACGCTCGAGCTCCCTATGCATGCCCCGGGAGCGCGGTCCAAGTGTGTGTTGTGTGTGTGTGAGAGTGTGCGACGTGCCTTGGTCACGAGCATGTGCTGCAATTCGAGCAAGGCACGCAGCCAGCCCGATGCCAAAGCCAAGCCACGCAGCCACCCCGCGGCCAAGGCCTAGGCACGCTGCCACCCCGCTCCCACGGCCGTGTGCTGTAGCTCACGGATCTTGGCCAACTTTCGCGTTTCTGGGGCGGGGCGGGATTTTGGGGTGATGCATTAGATACTTGCGACAGTCGAACGTCGGAGAAGACGGGAGTCGATTCCGAGGTCCGAACCTCGTTTTACGGCCGATTTACCGAACGTGCGGGGGTGCGAAAAGGGGACGAAACGTTCCCGCGAATTGGTCCAGTTGTTGTAGAACTGGGCCGGGGGCCTCCTCACGGTGCTAGTACTGTTTTCCTCTCGAAGAAATGGCGAAAATAATGCGGGAGGCCCTGCGCCCATTTTTCCGCCGGAAAAGGCCAAAATCTGTGAGCTATAGCACACGGATTGCGGCCAAATTTCGCGTTTCACGGGCGGCATGGGATTTTTGGCGGGCATGGTCGGGTTTGGTGGGAGTCGGTGGCGGGAGAAAACAGAATCCAATTCCGAGCTCCCAAACTCGTTTTACGGCCATTTTACCGCCAGAGAACGGGTGCCCAAACAGGTGGGCCAACTCGTCGGATTCAGGCAAAACCAGAGACAGAAGTGGAAGGTAGGTGTGGATCCCAGTTTTTGGGCGAAGAATACGAAGCAACGGCGAGGACCGTGCGCTCACATTTTGGCCAAATGCTCGCCCGCGGCCAAGGCCAAGGCCAAGGCACGAGGCTACCCCGTGGCCAAGGCCAAGGCACAAGGCCGCGCTCGAGCTCCCTATCCTTGCCCCGGGAGTGCGAGCATGTGCTGCATTTCGAGCAAGGCACTTAGCCAGCCAGCGGCCAAGGCCAAGGCTCGCAGCCAACCCGCGGCCAAGGCCAAGGCCATGGCACCCAGCCACCCCGCGGTCAAGGCCTAGGCACACAGCCACCCCGCGGCCATGGCCACCAGCCACCCCGCGGCCATGGCCACCAGCCACCCCGCGGCC
This sequence comes from Luvunga scandens, assembly GCA_030449905.1. Classification (NCBI taxonomy): domain Eukaryota; kingdom Viridiplantae; phylum Streptophyta; class Magnoliopsida; order Sapindales; family Rutaceae; genus Luvunga; species Luvunga scandens. The sequence continues at coordinate 28,159 of JASUUG010000746.1, read as the reverse complement.
ATGGCCACCAGCCACCCCGCGGCCAAGGCCAAGGCATGCAGCCACCCAGCGGCCAAGGCCAAGGCATGCAGCCACCCCGCGGCCAAGGCCAAGGCACGCAGCCACCCCGCGGCCAAGGCCAAGGCACGCAGCCACCCCGTGGCCAAGGCCAAGGCCATGGCACCCAGCCACGCCGCTGCCAAGGCCTAGGTACGCAGCCACCCCGCGGCGAAGGCCTTGTGCTGTAGCTCACGGATCTTGGCCAACTTTCGCGTTTCCGGGGCGGTGCAGGATTTTGGGGTGATGCATTAGATACGTGCGACAGTCGAACGTCGGAGAAGACGGGAGTCAATTCCGAGGTCCGAACCTCATTTTACGGCTGATTTACGGAACGTGCGGGAGTGCGAAAAGGGGACGAAACGGGGTTCGGACCGTGGATCTCAGTTTTTGGTCCAAGAATACGAAGCAACGGCGAGGACCGTGTGCTCACATTTTGGCCAAATGCTCGCCTGCGGCCAAGGCCAAGGCCAAGGCACGCGGCCACCCTGCGGCCAAGGCCAAGGCACAGGGCCACGCTCGAGCTCCCTATCCTTGCCGCGGGAGTGCGGCCCAAGTGTGTGTTGTGTGTGCGCTAGAGTGTACGACGTGCCTTGGTCGCGAGCATGTGCTGCATTTCGAGCAAGGCACGCAGCCAGCCCGCGGCCAAGGTCAAGGCACCCCGCGGCCAAGGCCAAGGCACGCCGCCCGCACGCAGCCCGTACGCGCGCGGCATCAACGGCCAATGCATATAGCAGGCATGGCCCAAGCGTCTGTCCGACTTTGTTTGGGCCGAAATTTTAGGAGGTGACGTATTTCGACCGAAGTTATCTTACGGGACTCAAAAGTGGGGGAAACAGCGCGGAAGCTCCGGGCCCCATTTTTCCGGCCAAAATGGCCAAAGACCGTGTGCTGTAGCTCGCGGATCTGGTCCAACTTTCGTCCCGCGGCCAATGCCCAGGTATGGTGCAGCCAACGCGCACTCCCGAGGCAAGGATAGGGAGCTTGAGCGTGGCCCCGTGCCTTGGCCGTGAGCACCCGTTTTGCCCCCCACTCCCAGCATGCCACGTGAGGCCAAAAACACCTCTTTTCGTGCTAGGAAATATTTTTCTCTTTCTATTTAATAGTATTTCACATTTTTTTCTACCATCATGGAAAAAATCACACCGTAATTCAATATACTTTTTTTTTGGGGGGGTGAGAGTCAGCTCAAGGACTGGTGGTGTCTCTCACTGGTGGGTCCAAAATTGCTCTAATACCTCGATTGTCGATTGCATATATATCCTAATATGCAGCAGAAAATAATTTTTAAATTAAATGTGAAATATTCAGATGTGTTGTTTTTGAAATTAATGTAATAATATTTGAAGAGAATATTCGAAGCTTTAGCTCTCGCTTGAACCCCTAACATGTAGGTCAAAAATGCAAATAAATTTTCAAGCCTACCATTGAGACAACTTAAAATATCAATATACAACTCGCAAATAAAATTTATATTTGGATCTAGGATACAAATTAATTATAAATCAAAGAATTAACGATTTCACATCACAATTGGACATTTAAGTTGCTGCTTTCTGTGGTCAAATCCAAATTAAAATGTCTTATTGTTGAAAAAAGTTAGGGTAAAAAAATTCGTGCTACAAAAAATGTGTGAAAACATAAGAGAAACACAAAATTAAGGTTCGGGAAAGCCCCGCAAGCTCCTACGAGAGGCCCTGCGCCCATTTTTCCGCCCGAAAAGGCCAAATTCCGTGAGCTATAGCACACGGATTGTGGCCAAATTTAGTATTTCAGGGGCGGCGTGGGATTTTTGGCTAGCGTGGTCGGGTTAACTCGCTTTTACGGCCATTTTACCGCCAGAGAACGGGTGCCCAATCGGGCCAACTCGTCCGATTCAGGCAAAACCGGAGAAAGAAGTGGAAGGTAGGTGTGGATCTCAGTTTTTGGTCCAAGAATACGGCTGTGCGGCGAGGACCGTGGTGCTCACATTTTGGCCAAATGCTTGCCCGCGCCAAGGCACGCGACCCCGCGGCCAAGCCAAGGCACAGGGCCACGCCGAGCTCCCTATCCTTGCCCGGAGCGCCTAAGTTTGTGTTGTGTGTGCGAGAGTGTGCGACGTGCCTTGGTCGCGAGCATGTGCTGCATTTCGAGCAAGGCACGCAGCCAGCCCGCTTGCCAAGGCCAAGGCCAAGGCCACCTCGCGGCCAAGGCCAAGGCACGCAGACAGCCAAGGCCAGGCCAGCACACCTCAGCCACCCACACACTGCCAAGGCCAAGGCCGGAGGCAAGGACACGGATCTCGCCAAAACGCCTGGCTGCAGGCACCCTGGCCAATGGCACATGCACGGCCAGCCGCGCCAAGGCTAAAGACAGCCAGGGTCCGAGCCCCGGGAGCAACGCCAAGTGCTGAGCTCACCAAAAGGGAATCCAACTACCTTCCACTTGGTTTCTCCGGGGCAGTGAACGGGATGCCCAGCCAACTGGGTGATGGCTGGGCAAATGGCCGGAAAAAGAAGCCGGAAGGGCACGGTGTGGATCAGTTTTTGGAAAAGGAAACCAAAACCCGAGCTCCAAACCCGGATTCAAATTTACCCACACGCCGGGGGGCCAACTCCAAGGCCATTTTGCCACGCCGTGCCTTGCTAACGGGGAGTTTGGCCAGTTTTTGGTGAAAATGGGCCAGGGGCCTCCCCATTATTTTTGCCATTTCCCGCAGCGAGAGAACGGCTGCCAATGCCAAGGGGAGGCCCTGCCAAGCCTCCATTTTTCGATTCAAAAGGGCGAGCCAAGGCCAGCCCCCCGCAAGTTTTGTAAATCGGCCGAAACGGTTCCGGACCTTGGCTCGGCGTGGTTGGGTTTTCCGCCCGCAAAGGCCAAGGCACGAACCCCGCGCCAACGCTCAAGGCTGGATCACCAGTCCATGGCACCGCAGGAACGCGAAGGCCAAGATCCGTGAGAGTGATCCGACGTGCCTTTTCACGAGCGTTTTGGGGTGGCATTAGGCACAGCCCCTTGGCCAGGAAAAAGGGCAAAGTTTGGTCGAACCTTCCGAGCAGCCATGGCACGCAGCCACCCTCGCGGCCAAGGGGGCCAAGGCGCCGTGGCTTTTTTGGTAAAATGGCCAAGGCCTTGCTCACGGTGCAAGCACACAGGCTCAAGAGAAGGCAAAATCAGCCACCCCACGCACAACCAACACACACCCGGATTTCCGGCCAAGGCAAAATAGGGAGCTGTGAGCCAAGGCCCCTGCCTTGGCCGTGGGCTGGCTGCCATGGCCAAGGCCGGGAGAAAAAGCCAGTCCAAGGCAAGGCAACGGTCCTCGCCACCCGCCATGGCCTTGGGTGCCAAAAACTGAGATGGCACACCTAGTCCACTTCAGGCAAACCAAGCCTGAATCGGACGAGTGGCCTCGCCAAGGCACGTTTTTGGTGCAAGAATGGCAAGATGCCAAGGCACCAGCCGAGCTCGGAATTGATTGCCAAATGACACGCCCACCCACTGCCAAACCCATTTACCAAGCCCAAAATCCCACGCCGCCCCAAGGGCCAGAGCAATCCGTGTGCTAACTCACAGATTTTGGCCTTTTCCGTCCTTGGGCGCAGGGCCTGCCATTCCTTGCCATTTCGTCGGCGAAAGCAGCAGTGGCTTCGCCTTGGCCAAGGTTGCTCAGGCACGGCCGAACCCAGCTTCTACCACAATCGGCCAAGGGCCGCACCCACCCCGTCGGCCGGGCACGCCGGCGTGTCGGGATCTGCATCACCTCAAATTTCCGGCCAAGATCCATGAGTGCCACCTGCATCTCCTGCAGCACCGGCCAGCCGCGGCCAAGGCCAGGCACCCAGCCAGCGTGGTAGGCCTGGCCCAGCTTTTTCCGTGCCTTGGTCCATGGCTACGCAAAATGGGGTGGCCTTGGCCACGTGCCATTTTGGCCTTGGCCTCGGGCTGCGTGCCAAGGCCTTGGCCTAGCAATGCGTGCCAGCCCTTGCCAAGGAGTGCAGGTGGCCACTCGCAGCCACAACAAGGCACTCCGGCCAAAGGCCTTGGCTCCTATCCTGGCCTTGGCACACACAACTTGGCCGGGAGGATAGGGAGCTCGGTGGGCCCTGTGCGGCTGGGGAAAACCTTGGAAAAGAAATGTGAGCACACGGTCCTCGCCGTTTCTTTGTATTCTTGGACCAAAACTGAGATCCACACCTACCTTCCACTTCTTTCTCCGGTTTTGCCTGAATCGGATGAGTTGGCCCACCCGCTTGGGCACCCGTCGCAAACCCGACCACGGCAGCCCAAAATCCCATGCCGCCCCCGAAACGCGAAATTTGGCAACAATCCGTGTGCTATAGCTCACGGATTTTGGCCTTTTCTGGCGGAAAAATGGGCGCAGGGCCTCCCGCATTCTTTTTGACATTTCTTCGAGCGGAAAGCAGTACTTGCGCCGTGAGGAGGCCCCCGGCCCAGTTCTACCACAATCGGACAAATTCGAGGGCACGTTTCGTCCACTTTTCGCACCCCCGCACCCTCGGTAAATCGGCCGTAAAATGAGGTTCGGACCTCAAAATCAACTCCCCCCTTTTCCGACGTTCGACTGTCGCACGTATCTAATGCATCACCCCAAAATCCCGCACCGCCCCAGAAACGCGAAAGTTGGCCAAGATCCGTGAGCGATAGCACACGGCCTTGGCCTTGGCCGCGGGGTGGCTGGGTGCCATGGCCTTGTCCTTGCCCACCGGGTGGCTGTGTGCCAAGGCCTTGGCCCCGGGGTGGCTGCATGCCTAGGCCTTGGCCGCGGGGTGGCTGGGTGCCATGGCCTTGGCCGCGGGGTGGAAGCGTGCCTAGGCCTTGGCCACGGGGTGGCTGCGTGCCTCGGTCTTGGCCTTGGCCGCGGGCTGGCTCCGTGCCTTGCTCGAATTGGAGCACATGCTCGCGACCAAGGCACGTCACACACTCTCGCGCACACACAACACACACTTGGGCCGCGCTCCCGGGGCAAGGATAGGGAGCTCGAGCGTGGCCCTGTGCCTTGGCCTTGGCCGCGGGGTGGCCGCGTGCCTTGCGCTTGGACTTGGCCCCGGGCGAGCATTTGTCCAAAATGTGAGGACACGGTCCTCGCCGTTGCTTCGCATTCTTGGACCAAAAATTGAGATCCACGCCTACCTTCCACTTCTTTCTCCGGTTTTGCCTGAATCGGACGAGTTGGCCCACCCGTTTGGGAACCCGTTCTCTGGCGGTAAAATGGCCGTTAAATGAGTTTCGGAGCTCGGAATTGGATTCCCTTTTCTCCCGCCACCGACTCCCACCAAACCCAACCACGCCAGCCAAAAATCCCACGCCGCCCCCGAAACACGAAATTTGGCCACAATCCGTGTGTTATAGCTCACGGGTTTTGGCCTTTTCGGGCGGAAAAATGGGCGCAGGGCCTCCCGCATTATTTTTGCCATTTCTTTGAGCGCAAAACAGTACTAGCACCGTGAGGAGGTCCCCGGCCCAGTTCTATCACAACTGGACCAATTCGCGGGCACGTTTCCCCATTTTCACACCCCGCGTTCGGTAAATCGGCCGTTAAACGAGGTTCGGACCTCGGAATCGACTCCCGTCTTCTCCGATGTTAGACTGTCGCACGTATCTAATGCATCATTCCAAAATCCCGCACCGCCCCGGAAGCGCGAAAGTTGGCCAAGATCCGTGAGCTACAGCACACGGCCTTGGCCTTGGCGGGTGGCAGGCCTAGGCCTTGGCAGCGGCATGGGGTGCCATGCCTGCCTTGTGCCTAGGCCTTGGCAGCGGCGTGGCTGGGTGCCATGGCCTTGGCCTTGTCCATGGGGTGGCTGCGTGCCTTGGCCTTGGCCACCATGGGGTGGCTGCGTGCCTTGGCCTTGGCCGTGGGGTGGCTGGGTGCCATGGCCTTGGCCTTTGCAGCGGGGCCTGGCTGGGGGCCAGGGCCTTGGCCTTGGCCGCGGGGTGGCTGGGTGCCATGGCCTTGGCCTAGGCCGCGGGGTGGCTGCATGCCTAGGCCTTGGCCGCGGGGTGGCTGCGTGCCTTGGCCTTGGCCGCGGGCTGGCTGCGTGTCTTGCTCAAAATGCGGCACATGCTCGGCCACCAAGGCTGTGTGCCACAATCTCGCGGTGGCTGGGTGCCACACAACAAAAACTTGGGCCGCGCTCCCAGGGCAAGGATAGGGAGCTCGAGGCTTGCCCTGTGCCTTGGCCTTGGCCTTGGCCGCGGGCGAGCATTCTTGGCCGCGGGGTGGCTGCGTGCCTCGGACTTGGCCTTGGCCGCGGGCTGGGTCCGTGCCTTGCTCGAATTGCAGCACATGCTCGCGACCAAGGCACATCACACACTCTCGCACACACACACACACACACTTGGGCCGCTCCCCGGGCAAGGATAGGGAGCTCGAGCGTGGCCCTGTGCCTTGGCCCTTGGCCTTGACCGCGGCGAGCATTTGTCCAAAATGTGAGGACACGGTCCTCGCCGTTGCTTCGTATTCTTGGACCAAAAATTGAGATCCACACCTACCTTCGACCTCTTTCTCCGGTTTTGCCTGAATCGTACGAGTTGGCCCACCCGTTTGGGCACCCGTTCTCTGGCGGTAAAATGGCCGTAAAACGAGTTTCGGAGCTCGGAATTGGATACCGTTTTCTCCCGCCACCGACTCCCACCAAACCCGACCACGCCAACCAAAAATCCAACGCCGCCCCCGAAACGCGAAATTTGGCCGCAATCCGAGTGCTATAGCTCACAGATTTTGGCCTTTTCGGGCGGAAAAATGGGCGCAGGGCCTCCCGCATTATTTTCGCCATTTCTTCGAGCGCAAAACAGTACTAGCACCGTGAGGAGGCCCCCGGCCCAGTTCTACCACAAGCGGACCAATTCGCGGGCACGTTTCGTCCCATTTTCACACCCCGCATGTTCAGTAAATCAGCCGTAAAACGAGGTTCGGACCTCGGAATCGACTCCTGTCTTCTCCGACGTTCGACTGTCGCACGTATCTAATGCATCACCCAAAAATCCCGCAGCCCCGGAAACGCGAAAGTTGGCCAAGATCCGTGAGCTACAGCGCACGGCCTTGGCCTCGGGGTGGCTGCGTGCCTAGGCCTTGGCAGCGGCATGGCTGGGTGCCATGGCCTTGGCCTTGGCCGTGGGCTGGCTGCGTGCCTAGGCCTTGGCCGCAGGGTGGCTGGGTGCGATGGCCTTGCCCTTGGCCGCGGGGTGGCTGCGTGCCTTGCCTTGGCCGCGGGCTGGCTGCGTGCCAAGGCCATGGCCGCGGGGTGGCTGCGTGTCAAGGCCATGGCCGCGGGGTGGCTGCGTGCCTAGGCCTTGGCCTTGGCCGCGGGGCGGCTGCGTGCCTAGGCCTTGGCCGCGGGGTGGCTGTGTGCGATGGCCTTGCCCTTAGCCGCTGGGTGGCTGCGTGCCTTGCCTTGGCGGCTGGCTGCGTGCCTAGGCCATGGCCGCGGGGTGGCTACGTGCCTAGGCCATGGCCGCGGGGTGGCTGCGTGCCTAGCCCTTGGCCGCGGGGTGGCTGCGTGCCTAGGCCTTGGCCGCGGGGGGGCGGGGTGCCATGGCCTTGCCGTTGGCCGCGGGGTGGCTGCGTGCCTTGCCTTGGGCGGGGGGAGGCAGCGTGCCGAGGCGGTGGCCGCGGGGTGGCTGGGTGCCTATGGCTGGGCCGCGGGGTGGCTGGGAGCCATGGCGTTGCCCTTGGCACACACACAACACACACTGCGTGCCTTGCCTTGGTCGCGGGCTGGCTGCGTGCCTAGGCCATGGCCGCGGGGTGGCTGTGTGCCTAGGCCTTGGCCGCGTGGTGGCTGCGTGCATAGGCCTTGCCCGAGGGGTGGCTGGGTGCCATGGCCTTGGCTTTGGCCGCGGGGAGGCTGCGTGCCTTGGCTTTGGGCGAGGGGTGGCTGCGTGCCTTGCTCGAAATGCAGCACATGCTCGCGACCAAGGCACGTCGCACACTCTCGCACACACACAACACACACTTGGACCGCGCTCCCGGGGCAAGGATAGGGAGCTCGAGCGTGGCCCTGTGCCGCGGGGTGGCCGCGTGCCTTGGCCTTGGCCTTGACCGCGGGCGAGCATTTGGCCAAAATGTGAGGACACGGTCCTCGCCGTTGCTTCGCATTCTTGGACCAAATACTGGGATCCACACCTACCTTCCACTTCTTTCTCCGGTTTTGCCTGAATCGGACGAGTTGGCCCACCCGTTTTGGAACCCGTTCGCTGGCGGTAAAATGGCCGTAAAACGAGTTTCGGAGCTCGGAATTGGATACCATTTTCTCCCGCCACCGACTCCCACCAAACCCGACCACGCCAGCCAAAAATCCCACGCCGCCCCCGAAACACGAAATTTGGCCGCAATCCGTGTGCTATAGCTCACGGATTTTGGCCTTTTCGGGCGGAAAAATGGGCGCAGGGCCTCCCGCATTATTTTCGCCATTTCTTCGATCGTAAAACAGTACTAGCACCGTGAGGAGGCCCCCGACCCAGTTCTACAACAACCGGATCAATTCGCGGCCACGTTTCGTCCCCTTTTCGCACTCGCGCACGTTGCGTAAATCGGCCGTAAAATGAGGTTCGGACCTCGGAATTGACTCCCGTCTTCTCCGACGTTCGACCGTCGCACGTATCTAATGCATCACCCCAAAATCCGGCACTGCCACGGAAACGCGAAAGTTGGCCAATATCCGTGAGCTACAGCACAAGGCCTTCGCCGCGGGGTGGCTGCGTGCCTTGGCCTTGGCCGCGGGGTGGCTGGGTGCCATGGCCTTGGCTTTGGCCGCGGGATGGCTGCGTGCCTAGGACTTGGCAGCGGCGTGACTGGGTGCCATGGCCTTGGCCTTGGCCACGGGGTGGCTGCGTGCCTTGGCCTTGGCCACTGGGTGGCTGCGTGCCTTGGCCTTGGCCGCGGGGTGGCTGGGTGCCATGGCCTTGGCTTTGGCCGCGGGGTGCGAAAAGGGCACGAAACGTTCCCTCGAATTGGTCCGATTGTGGTAGAACTAAGCCGGGGGCCTCCTCACGGCGCAGGTACTGCTTTCCGCTCGAAGAAATGGCAAAAATAATGCGGGAGGCCCTGCGCCCATTTTTCCTCCAGAAAAGGCCAAAATCCGTGAGCTATAGCACACGGATTGCGGCCAAATTTCGCGTTTTGGGGGCGGCGTGGGATTTTTTGCTGGCGTGGTCGGGTTTGGTGGGAGTCAGTGGCGGGAGAAAACGGAATCCAATTCCGAGTTCCGAAACTCGTTTTACGGCCATTTTTCCGCCAGAGAACGGGTGCCCAAACGGGTGGGCCAACTCGTCGGATTCAGGCAAAACTTGAGAAAGAAGTGGAAGGTAGGTGTGGATCTCAGTTTTTGGTCCAAAAATACGAAGCAACGGCGAGGACCGTGTGCTCACATTTTGGAAAAATGTTCGCCCACGGCCAAGGCACGCGGCCACCCCGCTGCCAAGGCCTAGGCACGCAGCCACCCCGCGGCCAAGGCCGTGGGCTGTAGCTCACGGATCTTGGCCAACTTTCGCGTTTCCGGGGCGGTGCGGGATTTTGGGGTGATGCATTAGATACGTGTGACAGTCGAACGTCGGAGAAGACGGGAGTCGATTCCGAGGTCCGAACCTCATTTTACGGCCGATTTACCGAACGTGCGGGGGTGCGAAAAGGGGACGAGACGTGCCCGCGAATTGGTTCGGTTGTGGTAGAACTGGGCCGGGGGCCTCCTCACGGTGCTAGCACTGTTTTGCGCTCGAAGAAATGGCGAAAATAATGCGGGAGTCCCTGCGCCCATTTTTCCGTCCGAAAAGGCCAAAATCCGTGAGCTATAGCACACGGATTGCGGCTAAATTTTGCGTTTTGAGGGCGGCATGGGATTTTTGGCTGGCGTGGTGGGATTTGGTGGGAGTCGGTGTCGGGAGAAAACGGAATCCAATTCCGAGCTCCGAAACTCGTTTTACGGCCGTTTTACGGCCGTTTTACCGCCAGAGAACGGGTGCCCAAACGGGTGGGCCAACTCGTCCGATTCAGGCAAAACCGGAGAAAGAAGTGGAAGGTAGGTGTGGATCTCAGTTTTTGGTCCAAGAATACGAAGCAACAGCGAGGACCGTGTGCTCACATTTTGGCAAAATGCTCGCCCGCGGCTAAGGCCAAGGCCAAGGCAAATGGCCACGCTCGAGCTACCTATCCTTGCCCCGGGAGCGCGGCCCAAGTGTGTATTGTGTGTCCGCGAGAGTGTGCGACGTGCCTTGGTCGCGAGCATGTGCTGCATTTCGAGCATGGCACGCAGCGAGCCCGAGGCCAAGGCCAAGGCACGCAGCCACCCCACGGCGAAGGCCAATGCCATGGCACCCAGCCACCCCGCGGCCATGGCCTAGGCACGCAGCCACACCCGGTGGCCAAGGCCAACGCCATGGCACCCAGCCACCCCGCGGCCAAGGCCTAAGCACGCAGCTACCCCGCGGCCAATGCCAAGGCGGGGTGCAGTCACTCACGGATCTTGGCCAACTTTCGCGTTTCAGGGGCGGTGCGGGATTTTGGGGTGATGCATTAGATATGTGCGACAGTCGAACGTCGGAGAAGATGGGAGTCGATTCCGAGGGCCGAACCTCGTTTTATGTCTAATTTAACGAACGTGCGGGGTTGCGAAAAGGGAACGAAACGTGCCCGCGAATTGGTCCGGTTGAGGTAGAACTGAGCCGGGGGCCTCCTCACGGTGCTAGTACTGTTTTCCTCTCGAAGAAATGGCGAAAATAATGCGGGAGGCCCTGCACCCATTTTTCCGCCCGAAAAGGCCAAAATCCGTGAGCGCGGTCCAAGTGTGTGTTGTGTGTGTGCGAGAGTGTGCGACGTGCCTTGGCCATGGCCGCGGGGTGGCTGCGTGCCTAGACCATGGCCGCGGGGTGGCTGCGTGCCTAGGCCGACGGCGAGGACCGTGTGCTCACATTTTGGGAAAATGCTCGCCCGCGGCCAAGGCCAAGGCCAAGGCAGAGGGCCACGCTCGAGCTCCCTATCCATGCCCCAGGAACGCGGTCCAAGTGTGTGTTGTGTGTGTGTGAGAGTGTGCGACGTGCCTTGGTCGCGAGCATGTGCTGCATTTCGAGCAAGGCACGCAGCCAGCCCGCGGCCAAAGCCAAGGCTCGCAGCCACGCCGCGGCCAAAGCCAAGGCCATGGCACCCAGCCACCAGTGGCCATGGCCTAGGCACGCAGCCACACCGCGGCCAAGGCCTAGGCACGCAACCACCCCGCGGCCATGGCCTAGGCACGCAGCCACCCGCGGCCAAGGCCGTGTGCTGTAGCTCACCGATCTTGGCCAACTTTCGCATTTTTCCGCCCGAAAAGGCCAAAATCCGTGAGCTATAGCGCACGGATTGCGGCCAAATTTCGCGTTTCGGGGGCGGCGTGGGATTTTTGGCTGGCGTGGTCGGATTTGGTGGGAGTCGGTGGCGGGAGAAAACGGAATCCAATTCCAAGCTCCGATACTCGTTTTACGGCCATTTTACTGCCAGAGAACGGGTGCCCGAACGGGTGGCCCAACTCGTCGGATTCAGGCAAAACCGGAGAAAGAAGTGGAAGGTAGGTATGGATCTCAGTTTTTGGTCCAAGAATACGAAGCAACGGCGAGGACTGTGTGCTCACATTTTGGCAAAATGCTCACCCGCGGCCAAGGCCAAGGCCAAGGCACGTGGCCACCCCGCGGCCAAGGCCAAGGCACAGGGCCACGCTCGAGCTCCCTATCCTTGCCCCGGGAGCGCGGCCCAAGTGTATGTTGTGTGTGCACGAGAGTGTGCGACGTGCCTTGGTCGCGAGCATGTGCTGTATTTGGAGCAAGGCACGCTGCTAGCCCGCAGCCAACGCCAAGGCACGCAGCCACCCCGTGGCCAAGGGCGAGGCCATGGCACCCAGCCACCACGCGGCCAAGGCCTAGGCACACAGCCACCCCGCGGCCAAGGCCAAGGCCATGGCACCCAGCCACGCCGCGGCCAAGGCCTAGGCATGCAGCCACCCCATGGCCAAGGCCAAGGCCATGGCACCCAGCCACCCCGCGGCCAAGGCCTAGGCACGCAGCCACCCCGCGGCCAAGGCCAAGGCCATGGCACCCAGCCACGCCGCGGCCAAGGCCTAGGCATGCAGCCACCCCGTGGCCAAGGCCAAGGCCATGGCACCCAGCCACCCCGCGGCCAAGGCCTAGGCACGCAGCCACCCCACGGCCAAGGCCTAGGCACGCAGCCAGCCCGCGGCCAAGGCCTAGGCACGCAGCCACCCCGCGGCCAAGGCCTAGGCACGCAGCCACCCCGCGGCCAAGGCCGTTCGCTGTAGCTCACGGATCTTTGCCAACTTTCGCATTTTTCTGCCCGAAAAGGCCAAAATCCGTGAGCTATGGCACACGGATTGCGGCCAAATATCGTGTTTCGGGGGCGGCGTGGGATTTTTGGCTGGCGTGGTCGGGTTTGGTGGGAGTCGGTACCGGGAGAAAACGGAATCCAATTCCGAGCTCCGAAACTCGTTTTACGGCCATTTTACCGCCAGAGAACGGGTTCCCAAATGGGTGGGCCAACACGTCCGATTCAGGCAAAACCGGAGAAAGAAGTCGAAGGTAGGTGTGGATCTCAGTTTTTGGTCCAAGAATGCGAAGCAACGGCGAGGACCGTGTCCTCACATTTTGGCCAAATGCTCGCCCGCGGCCAAGGCACGCGGCCACCCCGCGGCCAAGGCCAAGGCACAGGGCCACGCTCGAGATCCCTATCCTTGCCCCGGGAGGGCGGTCCAAGTGTGTGTTGTGTGTGCGAGAGAGTGTGCGACGTGCCTTGGTCGCGAGCATGTGCTGCATTTCGAGCAAGGAACGCAGCCACCCCGCGGCCAAGGCCAAGGCCATGGCACACAGCCACCAAGCGGCCAAGGCCAAGGCACGCAGCCACCCCGTGGCCAAGGCCAAGGCCATGGCACCCAGCCACCCCGCGGCCAAGGCCAAGGGACGCAGCCACCCCGTGGCGAAGGCCAAGGCACGCAGCCACCCCGCGGCAAGGCCGTGTGCTGTAGCTCACGGATCTTGGCCAACTTTCGCGTTTCCGGGGTGGTGCGGGATTTTGGAGTGATTCATTAGATACGTGCGACAGTCGAACATCGGAGAAGACGGGAGTCGATTCCGAGGTCCGAACCTCGTTTTACGGCTGATTTACCGAACGTACGGGGGTGCGAAAAGGGAACGAAACGTGCCGGTGAATTTGTCCGGTTGTGGTAGAACTGGGCCGGGGGCCTCCTCACGGTGCTAGTACTGTTTTCCTCTTGAAGAAATGGCGAAAATAATGCGGGAGGCCCTGCGCCCATTTTTCCGCCCGAAAAGGCCAAAATCCTTGAGCTATAGCACACGGATTGAGGCCAGATTTCGCGTTTCGGGGACGGCGTGGGATTTTTGGCGGGTGTGGTCGGGTTTGGTGGGAGTCGGTGCCGGGAGAAAACGGAATCCAATTCCGAGCTCCGATACTCGTTTTACGGCCATTTTACCGCCAGAGAACGGGAGCCCAAACGGGTGGGCCAACTTGTCGGATTCAGGCAAAACCGGAGAAAGAAGTGGAAGGTAGGTGTGGATCTCAGTTTTTGGTCCAAGAATACGAAGCACCGGCGAGGACAGTGTGCTCACATTTTGGCCAAATGCTCGCCCGCGGCCAAGGCCAAGCCACGCAGCCACCCCGCGGCCAAGGCCAAGGCACAGGCCCACGCTCGAGCTCCCTATCCTTGCCCCGGGAGTGCGGCCCAAGTGTGTGTTGTGTGTGCGCGAGAGTGTGCGACGTGCCTTGGTCGCGGGCATGTGCTGCATTTCGAGCAAGGCCAAGGCCATGGCACGCAGCCACCCCGCGGCCAAGGCCAAGGCACGCAGCCATCCCGCGGCCAAGGCCAAGGCACGCAGCCACCCCGCGGCCAAGGCCAAGGCCATGGCACCCAGCCACCCCGAGGCCAAGGCCTAGGCCAAGGCACCCAGCCACCCCGCAGCCAAGGCCAAGGCACGCTGCCACCCCGTGGCCAAGGCCAAGGCCATGGCACCCAGCCACGCCGCTGCCAAGGCCTAGGCACGCAGCCACCCCACAGCCAAGGCCGTGTGCTGTAGCTCACGGATCTTGGCCAACTTTCGCGTTTCCGGGGTGGTGCAGGATTTTGGGGTGATGCATTAGATACGTGCGGCAGTCGAACATCGCAGAACACGGGAGTCGATTCCGAGGTCCGAACCTCATTTTACGGCTGATTTACCGAACGTAGGGGGGTGCGAAAAGGGAACGAAACGTGCCGGTGAATTGGTCCGGTTGTGGTAGAACTGGGCCGGGGGCCTCCTCACGGTGCTAGTACTGTTTTCCTCTTGAAGAAATGGCGAAAATAATGCGGGAGGCCCTGCGCCCATTTTTCCGCCCGAAATGGCCAAAATCCATGAGCTATAACACACGGATTGCGGCCAAATTTCGTGTTTCGGGTGCGGCGTGGAATTTTTGGCTGGCGTGGTCGGGTTTGGTGGGAGTCGGTGGCGGGAGAAAACGGAATCCAATTCCGAGCTCCCAAACTCGTTTTACGGCCATTTTACCGCCAGAGAACGGGTACCCAAACGGGTGGGCCAACTCGTCCGATTCAGGCAAAACCGGAGAAAGAAGTGGAAGGTAGGTGCGGATCTCAGTTTTTGGTCCAAGAATGCGAAGCAACAGCGAGGACCGCGACCTGACATTTCGGCCAAATGCTCGCCCGCGGCCAAGGCCAAGTAACAGGGCCACGCTCGAGCTCCTTATCCTTGCCCCGGGAGCGCGGCCCAAGTGGGTGTTGTGTGTGCGCGAGAGTGTGCGACGTGCCTTGGTCGCGAGCATGTGCTGGATTTAGAGCACGGCACGCAGCCACCCCGCGGCCAAGGGCAAGGCCCGCAGCCACCCCGCGGACAAGGGCAAGGCCATGGCACACAGCCACCCCGCGGCCAAGGCCTAGGACGCAGCCAGCCCGCGGCCAAGGCCTAGGACGCAGCCAGCCCGCGGCCAAGGCGAAGACCATGGCACCCAGCCACCCCGCGGCCAAGGCCTAGGCACGCAGCCACCCCGTTGCCAAGGCCAAGGCCATGGCACACAGCCACCCTGCGGCCAAGGCCTAGGCACGCAGCCACCCCGTGGCCAAGGCCAAGGCCATGGCACCCAGCCACCCCGCGGCAAAGGCCTAGCCACGCAGCCACCCCGCGGCCAAGGCCGTGTGCTGTAGCTCAAGGATCTTGGCCAACTTTTGCGTTTCCGGGGCGGTGCGGGATTTTGCGGTGATGCGTTAGATACGTGCGACAGTCGAATGTCGGAGAAGTCGGGAGTCGATTACAAGGTCCGAATCTCGTTTTACGTCTGATTTACCGAACATGCCGGGGTGCGAAAAGGGGACGAAACGTGCCCGCGAATTGGTCCGGTTGTGGTAGAACTGGACCGGGGGCCTCCTCACGGTGCTAGTAATATTTTCCTCTCGAAGAAATGGCGAAAATAATGCGGGATGCCCTGC
Source organism: Luvunga scandens (assembly GCA_030449905.1). Lineage (NCBI taxonomy): Eukaryota > Viridiplantae > Streptophyta > Magnoliopsida > Sapindales > Rutaceae > Luvunga > Luvunga scandens. Next base: position 12,653 of record JASUUG010000746.1, on the reverse strand, counting down.
GCCCATTTTTCCGCCCGAAAAGGCCATAAACCGTGAGCTATAGCACACGGACTGCGGCCAAATTTCGCGTTTCAGGGGCGGCGTGGGCTTTTTGGCGGGCGTGGTTGGGTTTGGTGGGAGTCGGTGGCGGGAGAAAACGGAATCCAATTCCATGCTCCCAAACTAGTTTTACGGCCATTTTACCGCCAGAGAACGGGTGCCAAAACGGGTGGGCCAACTCATCAGATTCAGGCAAAACCAGAGAAAGAAGTGGAAGGTAGGTGTGGATCTCAGTTTTTGATCCAAGAATACAAAGCAACAGCGAGGACCGTGTGCTCACATTTTGGCCAAATGCTCGACCGCGGCCAAGGCCAAGGCACGCGGCCACCCCGCGGCCAAGGCCAAGGCACAGGGCCACGCTCGAGCTCCCTATCCTTGCCCCGGGAGCGCGGTCCAAGTGTGTGTTGTGTGTGTGCGAGAGTGTGCGACGTGCCTTGGTCGCGAGCATGTGCTGCATTTCGAGCAAGGCAAGCAGCCAGCCCGCGGCCAAAGCCAAGGCCATGGCACCCAGCCACCCCGCGGCCAAGGCCTAGGCACGCAGCCACCCCGCGGCCAAGGCCTAGGGACGCAGCGACCCCGCGGCCATGGCCTAGGCACGCAGCCACCCCGCGGCCATGGCCTAGGCAAGCAGCCACCCCGCGGCCAAGGCCAAGGCACGCAGCCACCCCGCGGCCAAGGCCAAGGCAAGCAGCCATCCCGTGGCCAAGGCCAAGGCCATGGCACCCAGCCGCGCCGCTGCCAAGGCCTAGGCACACAGCCACCCCACGGCCAAGGCCGTGTGCTGTAGCTCACGGATCTTGGCCAACTTTCGCGTTTCCGGGGCGGTGCGGGATTTTGGGGTGATGCATTAGATACGTGTGACAGTCGAACGTCGGAGAAGACGGGAGTCGATTCCGAGGTCCGAACCTCGTTTTACGGCCGATTTACCGAACTAGCGGGGGTGCGAAAAGGTGACGAAACGTGCCCGCGAATTGGTCCGGTTGTGGTAGAACTGGGCCGGGGGCCTCCTCACAGTGCTAGTACTGTTTTGCGCTCGAAGAAATGGCGAAAATAATGCGGGAGGCCCTCCGCCCATTTTCCCGCCCGAAAAGGCCAAAGTCCGTGAGCAATAGCACACGGATTGCGGCCAAATTTCGCGTTTCGGGGGCGGCGTGGGATTTTTGGCTGGCGTGGTCGGGTTTGGTGGGAGTCGGTGGCGGGAGAAAACGGAATCCGATTCCGAGCTCCGAAACTCGGTTTACGGCCATTTTACCGCCAGAGAACGGGTTCCCAAACGGGTGGGCCAACTCGTCCGATTCAGGCAAAACCGGAGAAAGAAGTGGAAGGTGAGTGTGGATCTCAGTTTTTGGTCCAAGAATGCGAAGCAACGGCGAGGACCGTGTCCTCACATCTTGGCCAAATGCTCGTCCGCGGCCAAGGCCAAGGCCAAGGCACGCGGCCACCCCGCGGCCAAGGCCAAGGCCAAGGCACGCGGCCACCCCGCGGCCAAGGCCAAGGCACAGGGCCACGCTCGAGCTCCCTATCCTTGCCCCGGGAGCGCGGCCCAAGTTTGTGTTGTGTGTGTGCGAGAGTGTGCGACGTGCGTTGGTCGCGAGCATGTGCTGCATTTCGAGCAAGGCACGCAGCCATCCCGCGGCCAAAGCCAGGGCACGCAGCCACCCCGCGGCCAAGGCCAAGGCCATGGCACCCAGCCACCCCGCGGACAAGGCCTAGGCACGCAGCCACCCCGCGGCCAAGGCCAAGGCCATGGCACCCAGCCACCCTGCGGCCAAGGCCTAGGCACGCAGCCACCCCGTGGCCAAGGCCAAGCTCGAGCTCCCTATCCGTGGCCCCGTGCCTTGGCCGTGAGCACCCGTTTTGCCCCCCACTCACAGCATGCCACGTGAGGCCAAAAACACCTCTTTTCGTGCTACGAAATATTTTTCTCTTTCTATTTAATAGTATTTCACATTTTTTTCTACCATCATGGAAAAAAACACACCGTAATTCAATATACCTTTTTTTTGGGGGGTGAGAGTCAGCTCAAGGACTGGTGGTGTCTACTGCTGGTGGGTCCAAAATTGCTCTAATACCTCGATTGTCGATTGCATATATATCCTAATATGCAGCAGAAAATAATTTTTAAATTAAATGTGAAATATTCAGATATGTTGTTTTTGAAATTAATGTAATAATATTTGAAGAGAATATTCGAAGCTTTAGCTCTCGCTTGAACCCCTAACATGTAGGTCAAAAATGCAAATAAATTTTCAAGCCTACCATTGAGAAAACTTAAAATATCAATATACGACTCGTAAATAAAATATATATTTGGATCTAAGATACAAATTAATTATAAATCAAATAATTAACGATTTCACATCACAATTGGACATTTAAGTTGCTGCTTTATGTGGTCAAATCCAAATTAAAATGTCTTATTCTTGCAAAAAGTTGGGGTTAAAAAATTCGTGCTACAAAAAATGTGTGAAAACATAAGAGAAACACAAAATTAAGGTCGGGAAAGCCCCGCAAGCTCCTACGAGAGGCCCTGCGACCATTTTTCCGCCCGAAAAGGCCAAAATCCGTGAGCGATAGCACACGGATTGTGGCCAAATTTAGTGTTTCGGGGGCGGCCTGGGATTTTTGGCTGGCGTGGTCGGGTTTGGTGGGAGTCGGTTGTGGGAGAAAACGGAATCCAATTCCGAGCTCCGAAACTCGTTTAACGGCCATTTTACCGCCAGAGAACGGGTTCCCAAACGGGTGGGCCAACTCGTCCGATTCAGGCAAAACCGGAGAAAGAAGTGGAAGGTAGGTGTGGATCTCAGTTTTTGGTCCAAGAATACGAAGCATCGGCGAGGACCGTGTGCTCATATTTTGGCCAAATGCTCACCCGCGGCCAAGGCACAAGGCCACGCTCGAGCTCCCTATCCTTGCCCCGGGAGCGCCGCCCAAGTTTGTGTTGTGTGTGCGCGAGAGTGTGCGACGTGCCTTGGTCGCGAGTATGTGCTGCATTTCGAGCAAGGCACGCAGCCAGCCCACGGCCAAAGCCAAGGCACGCAGCCACCCCGCGGCTAAGGTCATGGACTAGGCACGCAGCCACCCCGCGGCCATGGCCTAGGCACGCAGCCACCCCGCGACCAAGGCCAAGGCCATGGTACCCAGACACCCCGCGGCCAAGGCCTAGGCACGCAGCCACCCCGTGGCCAGGGCCAAGGCACGTAGCCACCCCGTGGCCAAGGCCAAGGCCATGGCACCCAGCCACGCCGCTGCCAAGGCCTAGGCACACAGCCACCCGGCGGCCAAGGCCGTGTGCTGTAACTCACGGATCTTGGCCAACTTTCGCGTTTCCGGGGCGGTGCGGGATTTTGGGGTGATGCATTAGATACGTGCGACAGTCGAACGTCGGAGAAGAGGGGAGTCGATTCCGAGGTCCGAACCTCATTTTACGGTCGATTTACCGAACGTGCGGGGGTGCGAAAACGTGCCGAAACATGCCCGCGAATTGGTCCGGTTGTGGTAGAACTGGGCCGGGGGCCTCCTCACAGTGCTAGTACTGTTTTGGGCTCGAAGAAATGGCAAAAATAATGCGGGAGGCCCTGCCCCCATTTTTCCGCCCAAAAAGGCCAAAATCCGTGAGCTATAGCAAACGGATTGCGGCCAAATTTCGTGTTTCGGGGGTGGCGTGGGATTTTTGGCGGGCGTGGTCGGGTTTGGTGGGAGTCGGTGGTGGGAGAAAATGGAATCCAATTCCGAGCTCCGAAACTCGTTTCACGGCCATTTTACCGCCAAAGAACGGGTTCCCAAACGGGTGGGCCGACTCGTCCGATTCAGGCAAAACCGGAGAAAGAAGTTGAAGGTAGGTGTGGATCTCAGTTTTTGGTCCAAGAATACGAAGCAACGGCGAAGACTGTGTGCTCACATTTTGGCAAATGCTCGCCCGCGGCCACGGCCAAGGCCAAGACACGCGGCCACCCCGCGGCCAAGTGTGTGTAGTGGGTGCGCGAGAGTGTGCGACGTGCCTTGGTCGCGAGCATGTGCTGCATTTCGAGCAAGGCACGCAGCCAGCCCGCGGCCAAGGCTAAGGCATGCAGCCACCCCGCAGCCAAGGGCAAGGCCATGGACCCAGCCACCCCGCGCCCAAGGCCTAGGCACGCAGCCACCCCACGGCCAAGGCCAAGGCCATGGCACCCAACCACACCGCGGCCAAGGCCTAGGCACGCAGCCACCCCGTGGCCAAGGCCGTGGCACGAAGCCACCCCGCGGCCAAGGCCGTGTGCTGTAGCTCACGGATCTTGGCCAACTTTCGCGTTTCCGGGGCCGGGCGGGATTTTGGGGTGATGCATTAGATACGTGCGACAGTCGAACGTCGGAGAAGACGGGAGTCGATTCCGAGGTCCGAACCTCGTTTTACGTCTGATTTACCGAACGTGCGGGGGTGCGAAAAGGTGACGAAATGTGCCCGCGAATTGGTCCGGTTGTGGTAGAACTGGGCCAGGGGCCTCCTCACGGTGCTAGTACTGTTTTCCTCTCGAAGAAATGGCGAAAATAATGCGGGAGGCCCTGCGCCAATTTTTCCGCCCTAAAAGGCCAAAATCCGTGAGCTATAGCACACGGATTGCGGCCAAATTTCGCATTTCGGGGGCGGCATGGGATTTTTGGCGGGCGTGGTCGGGTTTGGTGGGAGTCGGTGGCGGGATGAAACGGAATCCAATTCCAAGCTCCCAAACTCATTTTACGGCCATTTTACCGCTAGAGAACGTGTCCCCAAACGGGTGTGCCAACTTGTCAGATTCCGGAAAAACCGGGGAAAGTAGTGGAAGGTAGGGGTGGATCTCAGTTTTTGGTCCAAGAATACGAAGCAACCGCGAGGACCGAGTGCTCACATTTTGGCCAAATGCTCGCCCGCGGCCAAGGCCAAGGCCAAGACACGCGGCCACCCCGCGGCCAAGGCCAAGGCACAGGGCCACGCTCGAGCTCCCCATCCTTGCCCCGGGAGTGCGGCCCAAGCGTGTGTTGTGGGTGCGCGAGAGTGTGCGACGCGCCTTGGTCGCGAGCATGTGCTGCATTTCGAGCAAGGCACGCAGCCAGCCCGCGGCCAAGGCAAGGCAGGCAGCCACCCCACGGCCAAGGGCAAGGCCATGGCACCCAGCCACCCCGCGGCCAAGGCCTACGCACGCAGCCACCCCACGGCCAAGGCCAAGGCCATGGCACCCGGCCACCCCGCGGCCAAGGCCTAGGCACGCCACCACCCCGCGGCCAAGGCCAAGGCCATGGCACCAAGCGACGCCGCTGCCAAGGCCTCGGCACGCAGCCACCCTGCGGCCAAGGCCGTGTGCTGTAGCTCACGGATCTTGGCCAACTTTCGCGTTTCCGGGGCGGTGCGGGATTTTGGGGTGATGCATTAGATACGTACGACAGTCGAACGTCGGAGAAGACGGGAGTCGATTCCGAGGTCCGAACCTTGTTTTACGGCAGATTTACCGAACGTGCGGGGGTGCGAAAAGGGGACGAAACGTGCCCGCGAATTGGTCCTCTTGTGGTAGAACTGGGCGGGGGCCTCCTCACGGTGGTAGTACTGTTTTGCGCTTGAAGAAATGGCGAAAATAATGCGGGAGGCCCTGCGCCAATTTTTCCGCCCGAAAAGGCCAAAATCCGTGAGCTGTAGCACACGGATTGCGGCCAAATTTCGTGTTTCGGGGGCGGCGTGGGATTTTTGGCTGGCGTGGTCGGGTTTGGTGGGAGTCGGTGCCGGGAGAAAACGGAAGGCAATTCCAAGCTCCGAAACGCGTTTAACGGCCATTTTACCGCCAGAGAACGGGTTCCCAAACGGGTGGGCCAACTCGTCCGATTCAGGCAAAACCGTAGAAAGAAGTGGAAGGTAGGTGTGGATCTCAGTTTTTGTCCAAGAATACGAAGAAACGCCGAGGACCGTGTGCTCACATTTTTGCCAAATGCTCGCCCGCGGCAAAGGCACGTGGCCACCACGCGGCGAAGGCACGCGGCCACCCCGCGGCCAAGGCCAAGGCACAGGGCCACGCTCGAGCTCCCTATCCTTGCCCCGGGAGCCCGGCCCAAGTTTGTGTTGTGTGTGCGCGAGAGTCTGCGACGTGCCTTGGTCGCGAGCATGTGCTGCATTTCGAGCAAGGCACGCAGCCAGCCCGCCGCCAAAGCCAAGGCACGCAGCCACCCCGCGGCCAAGGCCGAGGCCATGGCACCCAGCCACCCCACGGCTAAGGCCAAGGCCATGGCACCCAGCCACCCCGCGGCCAAAGCGAAGGACTTGGCCCCCAGCCACCCCGCGGCCAAGGCCTAGGCACGCAGCCACCCCGAGGCCAAGGCCAAGGCCATGGCACCCAGCCACCCCGCGGCTAAGGCCAAGGCCATGGCACCCAGCCACCCCGCGGCCAAAGCCAAGGACTTGGAACCCAGCCACCCCGCGGCCAAGGCCTAGGCACGCAGCCACCCCGCGGCCAAGGCCAAGGCCATGGCACCCAGCTACCCCGCAGCCAAGGCCAAGGCACGCAGCCACCCCGCGGCCAAGGCCAAGGCACGCAGCCACCCCGTGGCCAAGGCCAAGGCCATGGCACCCAGCCACGCCGCTGACAAGGCCTAGGCACGTAGCCACCCCGCGGCCAAGGCCGTGTGCTGTAGCTCACGGATCTTGGCCAACTTTCGCGTTTCCGGGGCGGTGCGGGATTTTGGGGTGATGCATTAGATACGTACGACAGTCGAACATCGGAGAAGACGGGAGTCGATTCCGAGGTCCGAACCTCGTTTTACGGCAGATTTACCGAACGTGCGGGCGTGCGAAAAGGGGACGAAACGTGCCCGCGAATTGGTCCGCTTGTGGTAGAACTGGGCCGGGGGCTTCCTCACGGCGGTAGTACTGTTTTGCGCTTGAAGAAATGGCCAAAGGCCAAGGCCATGGCACCCAGCCACCCCGCGGCCAAGGCCTAGGCACGCAGCCACCCCGTGGCCAAGGCCAAGGCCATGGCACCCAGCCACGCCGCTGCCAAGGCCTAGGCACGCAGCCACCCCGCGGGCAAGGCCGTGTGCTGTAGCTCACGGATCTTGGCCAACTTTCGCATTTGCGGGGCGGTGCGGGATTTTGGGGTGATGCATTAGATACATGCGACAGTCGAACGTCGGAGAAGACGGGAGTCGATTCCGAGGTCCGAACCTCATTTTACGGCTGATTTACCGAACGTGCGGGGGTGCGAAAAGGGGATGAAACGTGCCTGCGAATTGGTCCGATTGTGGTAGAACTGGGCCGGGGGCCTCCTCATGGTGCTAGTACTGTTTTGCGCTCGAAGAAATGGCGAAAATAATGCGGCGCCCATTTTTCCGCCCGAAAAGGCCAAAATCCGTGAGCTATAGCACACGGATTGCGGCCAAATTTCGTGTGTCGGGGGCGGCATGGGATTTTTGGTGGCGTGGTCGGGTTTGGTGGGAGTCGGTGGCAGGAGAAAACGGAATCGAATTCCGAGCTCCGAAACTCGTTTTACGGCCATCTTACCGGCAGCGAACGGGTGGGCCAACTCGTCCGATTCAGGCAAAACCGGAGAAAGAAGTGGAAGGTAGGTGTGGATCTCAGTTTTTGGTCCAAGAATACGAAGAAACGGCGAGGACCGTGTGCTCACATTTTGGCCAAATGCTCGCCCGCGGGCAAGGCCAAGCCACGCAGCCATCCCGCGGCCAACGCCAAGGCACAGGGCCACGCTCGAGCTCCCTATCATTTCCTCGGGAGCGCGGCCCGAGTGTGTCTTATGTGTGTGTGAGAGTGTGTGACCTGCCTTGGTCGCGAGCATGTGCTGCATTTCGAGCAAGGCACGGAGCAAGCCCGCGGCCAAGGCCAAGGCCGAGGCACGCAGCCACCCCGTGGCCGTGGCCGAGGCACGCAGGCACCCCGCGGCCAAGGCCATGGCACCCAGCCAGTCAGCGGCCAAGGCCATGGCAGCCTGCCAGCCCGCGGCCAAGGCCTTGGCACACAGCCAAACGGGTGGGCCCACTCGTCCGATTCAGGCAAAACCGGAGAAAGAAGTGGAAGGTAGGTGTGGCTCTCAGTTTTTGGTCCAAGAATACGAAGAAACGGCGAGGACCGTGTGCTAACATTTTGGCCAAATGCTCACCCGCGGCCAAGGCCAAGCCACGCAGCCACCCCGCGGCCAATGCCGAGGCACAGGGCCACGCTCGAGCTCCATATCATTGCCTCCGGAGCGCGGCCCGAGTGTGTCTTGTGTGTGCGTGAGAGTGTACGACCTGCCTTGGACGCGAGCATGTGCTGCATTTCGAGCAAGGCACGGAGCAAGCCCGCGGCCAAGGCCAAGGCCGAGGCACGCAGCCACCCCGTGGCCGTGGCCGAGGCACGCAGGCAGCCTGCGGCCAAGGCCATGGCACCCAGCCAGCCAGCGGCCAAGGCCATGGCAGCCAGCCAGCCCGCGGCCAAGGCCTTGGCACTCAGCCACCCGGTGGCCAAGGCCAAGGCCATGGCACGCAGCCACCCCGAGGCCAAGGCCATGGCTGCCAGCCAGCCCGGGGCCAAGGCCTTGGCACACAGCCACCCGGTGGCCAAGGCCAAGGCCATGGCACGCAGCCACCCCGAGGCCAAGGCCAAGGCCATGGCCCGCAGCCACCCCGCGGCCAAGGCCAAGTCCGTGTGCTGTCGCTCACGGATCTTGGCCAACTTTCGCTTTTTCGGGGCGGTGCGGGATTTTGGGGTGATGCATTAGATACGTGCGACAGTCGAACGTCGGAAAAGAGGGGAGTCAATTTCGAGGTCCGAACCTCGTTTGACGGCCGATTTACCGAGGGTACGGGGGTGCGAAAAGGGGACGAAACGCGCCCTCGAATTGGTCCGATTGTGGTAGAACTGGGCCGGGGGCCTCCTGACGGTGCAAGTACTGCTTTCCGCCCGAAGAAATGGCAAAAATAATGCGGGAGGCCCTGCGCCCATTTTTCCGCCAGAAAAGGCCAAAATCCGTGAGCTATAGCACACGGATTGTGGCACAATTTCGAGTTTCGGGGGCGGCGTGGGATTTTGGGCTGGCGTCGTTGGGTTTGGTGGGAGTCGGTGGCGGGAGAAAACGGAATCTAATTCCGAGCTCCGAAACTCGTTTTACGGCCAAGTTACCGGCAGCGAACGGGTGCCCAAACGGGTGGGCCAACTCGTCTGATTGAGGCAAAACCGGAGAAAGAAGTGGAAGGTAGGTGTGGATCTCAATTTTTGGCAACCAGCCTAGGCACGTAGCCACCCGGCGGCCAAGGCCAAGGCCATGGCAACCAGCCACCCCGCGGCCAAGGCCTAGGCACGCAGCCACCCCGTTTCCCGTCTTCTCCGACGTTCGACTGTCGCACGTATCTAATGCATCACCCCAAAATCTCGCCCCACTCCGGAAACGCGAAAGTTGGCCAAGATTCGTGAGCTACAGCAAACGGCCTTAGCCGCGGGGTGGCTGCGTGCCTAGGCCTTGGCCGTGGGGTGGCTGGGTGCCATGGCCTTGGCCTTGGCCACGGGGTGGCTGCGTGCCTAGGCCTTGGCCGCGGGGTGGCTGGGTGCCATGGCCTTGGCCTTGGCCTTGGCCTTGGCCGCGTTCTTGGCCAAAAACTGGGTGCCATGGCCTTGGCCTTGGCCACGTGGTGGCTGCGTGCCTAGGCCTTGGCCGCGGGTTGGCTGGGTGCCATGGCCTTGGCCTTGGCCGCGTGGTGGCTGCGTGCCTAGGCCTTGGCCGCGGGGTGGCTGGGTGCCATGGCCTTGGCCTTGGCCACGGGGTGGCTGCGTGCCTTGTCCTTGGCCGCGGGCTGGCTGCGTGCCTTGCTCGAAATGCAGCACATGCTCGCAAACAAGGCACGTCGCACACTCTCGTGCAAACATAACACACACTTGGGCCGCGCTCCCGGGGCAAGGATAGGGAGCTCGAGCGTGGCCCTGTGCCTTGGCCTTGGCCGCGGGGTGGCCGCGTGCCTTGGCCTTGACCTTGGCCGTGGGCGTGCATTTTGCCAAAATGTGAGGACACGGTCCTCCTGCATTATTTCGCATTCTTGGACCAAAAACAGAGATCCACACCTACCTTCCACTTCTTTCACCGGTTTTGCCTGAATCGGACGAGTTGGCTCGCCCGTTTGGGCACCCGTTCTCTGGCGGTAAAATGGCCGTAAAACGAGTTTCGGAACTCGGAATTGGATTCCGTTTTCTCCCGCCACCGACTCCCACCAAACCCGACCACGCCCACATAAAACCCACGCCGCCCCCGAAACACGAAATTTGGCCGCAATCCGTGTGCTATAGCTCACGGATTTTGGCTTTTGACGGAAAATGGGTGCAGGGCCTCCCGCATTATTTTTGCCATTTCTTGATCGCAAAACCGTACTAGCAGCGTGAGGAAGCCGCCTTCCACGTTCTACCACAACGGACCAATGCCTGAATCGGGCACGTTTCGTCCCCTTTTTGCACCCCCGCACGTTCGTTAAATCAGACGTAAAACGAGGTTCGGACCTCGGAATTGACTCCCGTATTCTCCGACGTTCGACTGTCGCACGTATCTAATGCATCACCCCAAAATCCCGCCCCGCCCCGGAAACGCGAAAGTTGGCCAAGATCCGTGTGCTACAGCACACGGCCTTGGTCGCGGGGTGGCTGCATGCCTAGGCCTTGGCCGCGGGGTGGCTGGGTGCAATGGCCTTGGCCACGGGGTGGCTGCGTGCCTTGGCCTTGTCCACGGGGTGGCTGCGTGCCTAGGCCTTGGCCGCGGGGTGGCTGGGTGCCATGGTCTTGGCCTTGGCCGCGGGCTGGCTGCGTGCATAGGCTTTGGCCGCGGGGAGGCTGTGTGCCATGGCCTTGGCCTTGGCCGCGGGGTGGCTGCGTGCCTTGGCCTTGGCCGCGGGCTGGCTGCGTGCCTTGCTCAAAATGCAGCACATGCTCGCGACCAAGGCACGTCGTACACTCTCGCGCACACACAACACAAACTTGGGCCGCGCTCCAGGGGCAAGGATAGGGAGCTCGAGCGTGGCCCTGTGCCTTGGCCTTGGCCGCGGGGTGGCCGTGTGCCTTGGCCGCGGGCGAGCATTTGGCCAAAATGTGAGCACACGGTCCTCGCCGTTGCTTCGTATTCTTGGACCAAAAACTGAGATCCACACCTACCTTCCACTTCTTTCTCCGGTTTTGCCTGAATCGGACGAGTTGGCCCACCCGTTTGGGCACCCGTTCGCTGCCGGTAAGATGGCCGTAAAACGAGTTTCGGAGCTCGGAATTGGATTCCGTTTTCTCCCGCCACCGACTCCCACCAAACCCGACCACGCCAGCCCAAAATCCCACGCCGCCCCCGAAACGTGAAATTTGGCCACAATCCGTGTGCTATAGCTCACGGATTTTGGCCTTTTCTGGCGGAAAAATGGGCGCAGGGCCTCTCGTAGGAGCTTGCGGGGCTTTCCCGAACCTTAATTTTGTGTTTCTCTTATGTTTTCACGGATTTTTTGTAGCACGAATTTTTTAACCCTAACTTTTTGCAACAATAAGACATTTTAATTTGGATTTGACCACAGAAAGCAGCAACTTAAATGTCCAATTGTGATGTGAAATCGTTAATTATTTGATTTATAATTAATTTGTATCTTAGATCCAAATATAAATTTTATTTGCGAGTCGTATATTGATATTTTAAGTTGTCTCAATGGTAGGCTTGAAAATTTATTTGCATTTTTGACCTACATGTTAGGGGTTCAAGCGAGAGCTAAAGCTTCGAATATTCTCTTCAAATATTATTACATTAATTTCAAAAACAAAATATCTGAATATTTCACATTTAATTTAAAAATTATTTTCTGCTGCATATTAGGATATATATGCAATCGACAATCGAGGTATTAGAGCAATTTTGGACCCACCAGCAGAGAGACACCACCAGTCCTTGAGCTGACTCTCACCCCCCAAAAAAAAAGTATATTGAATTACGGTGTGATTTTTTCCATGATGGTAGAAAAAAATGTGAAATACTATTAAATAGAAAGAGAAAAATATTTCGTAGCACGAAAAGAGGTGTTTTTGGCCTCACATGGCATGCTGGGAGTGGGGGGCAAAACGGGTGCTCACGGCCAAGGCACGGGGCCGCGCTCAAGCTCCCTATCCTTGCCTCGGGAGCGCGCGTTGGCTGCACCATACCTGGGCATTGGCCGCGGCACGAAAGTTGGACCAGATCCGCGAGCTACAGCACACGGTCTTTGGCCATTTTGGCCCGAAAAATGGGGCCCGGAGCTTCCGCGCTGTTTCCCCCACTTTTGAGTCCCGTAAGATCACTTCGGTCGAAATACGTCACCTCCTAAAATTTCGGCCCAAACAAAGTCGGACAGACGCTTGGGCCACGCCCGCTATATGCATTGGCCGTTGATGCCGCGGGGTGGCTGGGTGCCATGGCCTTGGCCTTGGCCGCGGGGTGGCTACGTGCCTTGGCTTTGGCCGCGGGCTGGCTGCGTGCCTTGCTCGAAATGCAGTACATGCTCGCGACAAAGGCACGTCGTACACTCTCGCGCACACACAACACACACTTGGGCCGCACTCCCGGGGCAATGATAGGGAGCTCGAGCGTGGCACTCTGCCTTGGCCTTGGCCGCGGGCGAGCATTTGGCAAAAATGTGAGCAC